>JASDQU010103242.1:424275-447589 GCA_032191745.1 Picea mariana | reverse complement strand
TGTCGAATCATTACCCAAGAAAACATTACCTCCATCATACTTTTCATATTCGCAGAACCACTCCCTGTGGGGAGTCATATGAAAGGATGCACCTGAGTCAATCAACCATGCCTCATGATCTGCATGTGTGCTTGAAGAGGCCAATTACTCATCCCATCCTTCTTCCTTGGAGGTCTTCTCTTCTGTAGAAGAAGATTCTTCAGATCCCTTCTTTTTCTCAACTTTGGATCTACATTGCTTCTTGTAGTGCCCTTCTTTTCCACACCTCCAACATACCCTTCCAAACATTCCAGGAGATTTAGATCTACCATTAGACTTAGATCTCCCACTTGAGAAATTAGTTNCGAGTCTGGTAAAGAACACAACAAACTAATACATTTATCTTCATCTGAAATTTTAATATCAACAGATACTAACTGACTTACCATAGTATTGAAGGTGTTCAAATGCTCTGCCACCGAGTCTCCATCTCTCATCCGCATGTTATACAGCTTCTTTCTCAGGAATAGTTTATTTACCAGGGACTTAAACTCATACAACTTCCCCAACTTTTCCCATAAATCTTTTGCTGTAGCTTCCTCTGGCACATTCAATAATACTGAATCGGAGAGACACAGTCGAATTGTGCTCTTTGCCTTCCGATCCGTCTTTTTCCAGTCATCTGCAGAAGTTCTTGTAGGTGTCGTACCTGGATCTACCGCGATCCACTAATCTCTGTCCACCAAAATATATTCCATCCTGAGCTTCCACAACTCAAAGCTTTTCCCATTAAACTTCTTGATCTCCATCTTCGAATTGCTTGCCATTTCTTTTCACCTGAAAAACAATACCACAGATCTCCCACTGTAACAAGGCTTATCACAGTCCCGAGCCAAACCCTTGACGACAAAGGCATCCCCCCGAAGCCAATAAAGCTCTGATACCAAATGTAAATTATAACCTTGTAAAATATCTACTGCAAACTGATATTCAGAAAAGAACAGAAAAGATACAATGGAAAATACAAACATTACACAGAGATTTTTCACCTGGAAACCCAAACTGGGAAAACCAGCATATATTATATTCATACATTGTTTTACATTGTTTACAATACAATATACATATAGGAACCAACGGCATCCAAAACCCTAACCCAATGACCTGGATTAGTCCAAAACCCTAATTCCTTAACCGGAACCAGAAAACCATCGGCAAAAAACCATGTGTCGAAAACCACCTAATATCACGTGGTCCCAGAAATATGTTGTCCCGGTAATATGACATCTCGGAAATATGTCGTCCTGAAAATATGTCGACCCGACGAAAATATGTTGGCCCAAAAAAAAAATTCGGGGGCGCTGCCCCCGAACCCCCACGCGAGGGGCTCCGCCCCCCTCTAACCCCCCTGCGTGCCTGGCACAGGCGCTCAAACACTACTACTCGTGCAAAGAATATAACACATACCCAACAATGTGATCAAAACATCTACAAATTGTGAGTTATTGAAGCTACCAAGAGAGTTGTATCAAGTACTCTTTGGATGATCATAGATCAATTTTATGAAGAAATTCTTTGTTTTGATAAACTAACCATGATGTCCAGACAAAGATGAAAAAAGGTGATTATTTATCTTGAAAAAACAAATTAATAGTGGAGGACAAATTCGATATGACATACATGTATGAGCTATTGAGACCTCAACCATATAGGAGCCATATCTACACATGAATTCAAAAGGGCATCGATCTGGAACCCAATGAATATGGCATAATGCATATGGATGTTTCAATGAGGCAATAATCCAACAAAGAATTGCAAGCATGGGCACATGAAAACCATAAATTCTACCTAGGCTATGTGAAGAACCTATTTAGAGTTGAAGTACAAAGCATGAGTTTGATAACAAAGTATGGAGAGGGAAATTATTTAAAAAAAAACATTGAAATTTTCATGAAGATGACGAAAGTCTTCTCTAAATAACATAAGGAAAAAGAGTTTCCAACGAGACTGGGCATGACCACTTTTCAACGGTGGATGACCCATTTTATTCTGAAGTTGAAAGTGTTATTTCTATGTTGATTTCAAAATATTATAGAGAGTATTATAGATACAAAGCGGTAGTAATACCTTATCATATCTAATGATTGATGGGGACTAAGAAATAACATATGAATAAATTCAATCATTTGGAATTATTATCAGTTCATATTATACTAGGATTTATTAATATCTTTGTCTATAAATGGTATTGTCATCAATATAAGAAAAGGGAACCAAGAGACTTTTATTAATTGTGAAAGCAGTTCATTGCCATGTTAAATGAAGAAAAAAACAATGAAAATGCAACCCTTTCATAGGTTTTCAAGAAAATGCATTAGTTTTCATGGGAACATATGCTTGAAAACAATGCCAAAATGGTTTCTAAGGTGTCAATTCTCAATAAGGAGGAACCCATTCACAATAGCTAGATAAAGTAGCAAATCTAGGAAGAAATAGGAATATCTAGGAATAGATAATTGATTGATAAAGGATAAAATGTATAGGAGGGAATCCAAAGAAGATCAACATTGCAAAAGAAGATGAAGAGCCCAAATATTTGAAAATAGTCAATTGTTGGGATGATATGACAATAGTTGAAGCAATATACCTATAAGGAGTTTTTCGATGTTTTTTTTTTTAGAGATACTATGATTTAAAAGGCCTTCCTTGAGAGTTTGAGGATTAAACTAAAACTTGAACCAAATCCCATAAGTTAAAACCGTATTAGATGCATCCAATGTACAAAGAGAAAATGTAAAAAGTGCTTTGAAAATTACTGGATGTTGACACAATTTATATGATAAAGGAACATGAGTGGATTTCTCCAATCAAGATGGATAAAAACAAGAAAACATGAGGACCTACACAAACTTACAAAATTTTAATCATTTAATGACTAAAGAACCTTTTCCCGCACCTTTCAAAAAGCAGTTTTAGACATGGTAATAGGGAAAGCTATTTTTTCATTTTTAGATGGTCTTTGAGGATATAATCAAGTATCTATAAGGGGCAAAATCCAACCACTCATCACTATCACAACCAAATGGGGAGCATATTAATGTCATATAATACCATTTGGTTTAGAAACTACACCAACATGTTTTTCTTGAACAATTTCGGATATATTCAATGTTTTCATTCATAAGTCACTAAAACTATATATGAATGTTGGGGCAGGTTTTGATTGTCTAAAAAACCACAACTTTGACCTTTGACTGTTGTTGAATAGGTGTAGGGAGACAAGTGTATCCCTAAATCTAGAGAAGTTTCATTTTTTGCATCCTTTCAAAAATCGCTTTGGACATAGTCTCAACGGAAGGGACAATGGTAGATCTTGATAAATTTATGATAATAAAAGATTTGGAACCTCTCACCAATCCATCAAAGGTTAGGTAATTTTTAGGACATACATGGTATTATTGAAAGTTTGTTAAACAATATGATTGATCCTATACTTGATGGAGATGGTTTCAAGAAGGAAACACCATTTATATGCATAAATGAATGCCAATAAAGCTTTGGAATGGTAAAGGATACAATTGTGAGTGCACCAATCTTAAGATTTCCTAATTGGAACAAGTCATTCCATGTATGTGTAGATGCCTTGGGTGTATCTACTAATAATGTCCTCACACATGTTGACGATGAAAAAATTGGGCATATGATGTATTTTGCAAGAAAAAAAATTTCATTGATTGACAACAATTACAATACTATAGAGTGGGAAACCTTAGGTATGGTATATTACACAAATTTTGACATTACTTACTATCTAACAAGTTCATTTTTAAATGTAAATCATAATTTAGAGTTTGATATATATAGTAAACAAGTCTATAAACTCTGGAAGCATAAGTCGATGGTTGATGTTGTTCCAAGAATATGACTTCAAAATTTGTGTCAAATTAGGGAAATCCAATGTTAAACCTAATTATCTGTCATGGAGATGAAATAGGGAACTTGAAGGAGAGGAGGAAGGAGACTTTCCTAATGCTAACATGTTCAAGGTTCCACCTGCATCAGGCTATCTAGAGGATGTCCATTACTTTTTGTGGCACAAAAAGGCACTAGACAAGATGAGTATGACAAATAGATGAATTCTAGTTCAAAAGACACTCTAATTAAAAAATTTAGTAGGTAATTTATATAGAGTCCAAATTAACGGTATACAAATAAAATATGTGCAACCACTGGAAACAAATAATTTGATTAGCAAGGCATATTTTGGCATAGTAGGGGGGCATTCCTCTCTTACTAAGACAACCCAAAAAATCCTATTTTCAAGACTATGGTGGCCTAAAATCTTTAACGATTATTTCAAATGGTTAATAAATGTGTCTAGTGCCAAAAAGTGAGCAACAAACCAAAGATAAGGGATTTTCACAAACTTAAACCTATTCCTCTAATGCAAAATTTTGATCACTGGGGAATCTATTTTATTGGACCTTTTGTACTAGAAAAGAAGAAGACACTTTCAATATGTAATTATGGGCATAGATCTATTCACGAAGTGAGTAGGCATTCAGGTTGTTGGATTGATAATTGTGTAAGAAGCTACAAATTCTCGTTTGAAAAGATATTATGTCACTATGGATGTTTGGTACATACATCTTTTGATATAGGGACCCACTTATTTGCAAACACTTATAAATGGTTGATCGAATATTTAAGGTTGTTGATTAGACGAGTATTCCATACTACCCTAGCGAAAATGTCCTAACAAAGAGTATGAACAAGGTATTTGCATCCATACTCACAAAATATGTGACTTGAAGAGAGTAGAGTACAATAATTGACTTGATGTTATTCTCTCGGAATATAGGACAACATGGAAGAAATTATAAATGTAAAAACCTTTGAAAAATAAGCAAGAATGTTGATAGAAAACTAGGTGTTATCCTTGTAAATAGAAGTAACATAGAGGATATAGACAACAAAATATTTTTAAAAATGATTGGAAGAATTGGAGAGACTAGAGAAGAACATGCTTTGTGAAATATTTAAATGAGAAATGATCAATATTATGGTGAAAAATTATGATGCAAACAAGATCAAGCAGTAAGATTTTGAAGATGGCATGTTGAATGACACTGAACCCATTCAGCTCTAATGTTTTCTGACATTCTTCCCCACAGAATTATACTGAAACAAATATCTATTTTTGTTCATCGAGAAGACCCACAAACCCTTTTTGAAGTGTCATTATTATAGCAAACTTGTCGCAACATCCGTCAAATGCAACATATTTATAGATTTTGTAACGTCGCAATTCCAACATAAAAAAGTCCTAAGTGACCGTTGGTATTTTGACTTGGTGAACATACTAAGGTGATCGTTGGAGGGGAAAATCTAGTTTCCAAAACGTTGCAATTGCGACATATATCTTCACAAACCTAGCAAGAGAGACGTTCCAGTGGAAAACGTGGCAAGAGAAATGTTCTAGTGGAAAACATGGAAAGAGTGACGTTAACATGGCAAGAGAGATGTTAACGTGGCAAGAGAGACGTCAATGTGGCAAGACCAACATTATCGGGCAACATGAATTTTTTTTTTTTTAAATTTCCTCTATTTTGCGACAACATGGACAATTTTGTCCATAACGCCGCAAATAAAACGTCGAAATTTTCACAATATGTACTAGTGATATGTGCATATACCTAACTTTTATTTTTACTTCCTCTTTTACTTATTTACTAGTCTCATCCCTTTATTCCATTTTTTGTTTTACTTAATCAATCTCTTTAGACTTAGACACTTATTTATTTTATTATTTATAAATTAATAATAAATTGAAATTCCTCTCTAACAAAGAATAAAGTCAACACTCACATTTATTATTTAATAGGCTTTCTATATTTGTTTACTCACATTTTAATTATGCAACATTCCTGTAATGAACCTCCTTGTTACGACGACCAACCTCTTAACAAGTGCAAGTTTTTTTTTTTTTTATATTGTGTGTGCACGTGTGTACAAGGGTAATAAACACATTTGACTCTGCGTCGCCACCCAATGACGAACAAGACGCATACAATGACAAACACAACATGACGACCTAAGACACACATCAAGTATCTGCATGCATTAAACGACAATCAATCGACTATAAATAAGACTGACTACCTGCCCATCCTACCCTGCAATGGTTAGGACCTCCAAGACAAATAAGCAATGCTCAAGCCCAGGTTCCCATCGATTTTAAACATTTAAGGTCTCAAGGCTGGTGACTGTTCTGAGGAACATGGAGGTGTCTATATCCCGCCCAACACAAGCAAACCAAGAACATTACAAGTTTACAACCCAATACCACATTAATTAAAAAGGAACAACCGCACCCTTAATAGGAAACATAATCAAACAACTTCGCCACTATCTCGATTAATCGTCGAGTCAAGCTAGTCATAAATGTAGTCTATGTTAATCATCTAGCACAAGCCCACTTAACACGTCTAAATGCAAATATCATTAAGGTATAATCCTTAAAACAATTCATGGGCCAAAATTTTACATTACAAGTGTCGTCAGAGTACCATCCAATTCAATTGCCTTAAAATATTATTATTAGTATTATTTGTCGCAACCTGACACTTTGTTATGACAACAAGCCTCACGTGATAAGTGCAGTAATAGAATTTGCTTATTGGAAAATAATTTCTATTTTTAATAAACATATTATACTTAGGAGATATATTTATAATCTCTTTATATATATTTTCAACAATAAATGTAAAAGTAAAATTCATAACTCTCCATGAGACAACACCAATAATTAGTTTCTAAAAGGAAATTTAGCATTTAATAAATATTTTATATTTATCCTTATAATCTTGTTTTTACTAAAATAATATAAGATTAAGAACATACTCCATTACACCAAATTCCTTTCCTACATGGTCCTTCATATCTTATGGTAATCTTAACTGCTTGGTTTTATTAATAGAATAAGAACACGCCCTAACTCACCAAACTTTCCATACAAGGTCCTTCATATCCTTGTATCAATTGCATGCCTAGATATATTGCTAAAATTCTACAAAAACTTAACTGCAATAACCATATCGTTTTTATTAATATTTAGATGCTTACCTTCCTTGTTTTAATCTGTACATTCATTTCTAAGGTATCATTTCAATTCTTAGGAATATCTCTAGAGGTTTCATAGCATTTTCTTATTTATCTCTCTTCAAAAAACTATGTAATATGTAGGATACGCAATTTAATAAAATATTTTTATAAAAGGGTTAAATATGAACATCTTCTGTTAAGGTATTGTTATTAATAATATAAATGTAACTTATTCCATTTCTTATTTATATTTCTTTCAAGTATTTAGACTTACAACACTTATGTCGCTGGGATACTTTTATTTCTACCATAATCAGATATCCCAATGGAATTGTAAAAGTTTATTGATTCAATTCTGTTTACTTATTTTATATGTTATCTTAGTATGTCACGAGATAATAATTGTTTTTATCACTGTAACTACAATCATTTATGTAATTGTTTAATACCTCGTTTTAAAAAATAATGAAACTCTTCACCATACTACCTTCTTGGATTGCTATTTTTCGTTACATTATAATGTTATCTGCCATAAATGAGAATCAGTTCAATAAGGAATTACCAACATCAATGCAATCAACAGTCAATACTGGCCATGCAATACTAAATATAAGGCATTACCAAAATATAAGGGATCACTGCTTTATCTGTTAAGCAAGGCTAAATTAAAGAGTTACCCAAATTAATTACTGATTGCTGCATGCAAGCCATACCAAAATTTAAGCATTACCAGCCTCACCGAAATAGAGAATTATTGCACTGAATTAGAATCAAAGCATTCTAGAATTTAAGCAAACAAATAAGAGCAATACAGAATGCTAAGAGAAACACAGAATCAAGTGGTACCGAATCAATGCAATACATAATACGATTTTGCAATAACAATTTCACCAAACAGATTTGCCAGAATGAATTTGCCAGGACAATCTTACAAAACGAAAATGCTAGAGAGGAATTTTTCAGAACCAGTCCTTCAAACGAAATTGCCAGAGAAGAATTTTCAGAACCAATCTTTCAAAATGGAAATTCCAGAGATGAATTATTCAGAACCAATCCTTCAAAAAAAAATTGCCAGAGATGAATTTTTCGGAACCAATCCTTCAAAACGAATTTGCCAGAGATGAATTATTCAGAACCAATCCTTCAAAATGAAATTACCAGAGATGAATTTTTCAGAACCAATCTTTCAAAATGAATTTTCCAGAGATGAATTTTTTAGATCCAATCTTTCAAAACGAAACTTCCAGAACAAGGACGAAATGCAAAAATAATTTCGCCATTACCCCCATCAAGGAATTAATTCAAATTTTTATTTATCTATTTAAATAACAGAGGTAAATAACTTTTTTAACAGAGGTAAGTAACAACAGTAAAAATTTTCATCATCTCGAAAATAACGGAGGTAAGTAACATCGATAAAAAAATTTATTATCATGAGGTTCTTCAATATCTTATTAGTTGTAATTCATACCCAAGAAACCTATAGAATATAAATCTGTACATGATTTGCAACAATAATACTGTATCGCATGAGAAATTTTAAATAAAAGATGCAGTTACAACAGTTACAATTGTAATCATCGAGTAAATAAATAAAAATAGCCAAACAATCCATTTACCCCGATATACCGATCCCAGCATAAGTCATAATGCATTCTAATCTACTAAAATACAAATCATACCATTGCCTTATTGCCTGCCTCAAATGACGTCCACGCGCTCCATGCTTCTCCTGCTCGCCGACCGTCGAGACTACACTGGTACCTCCCAACCAACGCTAGGGGTACTCTGCTTCCCCCTTAGCTCCCTAAGCCACAAAGGGGCCACACACTATTCGGATGGTACGTCTAGCTCCCAGCTCACCTCGCAAGGCCGAGCTACCACTCACTAATCCAACAAGTAAATCAATCAAGTCACTAATCTGACAGCGTAACGTTACACTAATAGCCGATCCCTTTATTCCTCCTCCTTCCTCTCTTTTATAGAGTTTTTGAGCTTCCAATCTTTCCCTAAATCTCATTTAATTTAAGTTTTAAATAAAAATCTTCTAAAATTCTCCTTCGTACAAGTGTCATTCATCCCCCACATTTCTCCAATAATTCTTTTCTTTAATTTATTAAATTTTCTTATTTCCCTCACCCACCTAGAGTTACTCCTAAATTTACTCCTAGGTGTCCCTAGATTCCCTTACAGGTGTTAAAGACTTTCCCTAAAATGAAGTTGCTAAATTAGTTCAATTTATAAGGTTCTTAATTGTAGATTCTTTACTAAGTTGACCTCCCACTTTTTACCATAAGTTTCCCTCTTTCCCCTTTTATGTTACCTCCAATCCCTAGTTTCCTAATTTTTATTATTTCCTTCTTTCCCCTTTTATTAAAGCCAAAATTGACAATTGTGCAAGTTAACCTCCTTTCCCTTTTTATTATTAATTTAATATTTTTTTACACTTTCAGAAGTTAAATAATTAATTTCTTCTTTACCTTTCATATCACAGATTTTATTTAAGTTCTTACTCTCTTTATCTTACCCAAAATTTATGAAGTCCACAGTTATTACTTAAG
The DNA here is from genome assembly GCA_032191745.1 of Picea mariana. NCBI lineage: Eukaryota > Viridiplantae > Streptophyta > Pinopsida > Pinales > Pinaceae > Picea > Picea mariana. Next base: position 437,942 of record JASDQU010103242.1, on the reverse strand, counting down.
TGGTTTTTATTTTAAACTTTATCATTATTATTTTTTTTTTGGAGAGAGATTTTCTTAAGGGTAGACAAAATTTTACTCCTAGCGAAGTTTTAGACTTAGGACTTAGATTCTGAACTAGGTGACATTTTAATTAGGGAAGTTGTTTTAAGATTTCTTCATGAGATATTTGTCTTAGGGCCATCTAGGTTCATTCCTTTAACATCATCAACACGAATTTCCCTTCAAGACGCACTACATGCTCCAAGGGTGCCACTCACCTCTTTTGTTTCTTTTTCATGATGTGCCCTTCATGACACACCACGTGCTCCAAGGGTGCCACTCGTCTCTTTGTTTCTTTTGTGCGACAGGCCCTTCAGGATGCACCACATGCTCCAAGGGTTCCACTCGCCCCTTGACTGATTGGTAGACATCAATAACCCTTGGAGTCAACACTCCACCAGGTGAACATGTGGGAGACTAAGGGATTCTAAGGAATAAGGCCCCCACCTTATTGCGCGTCCCTTAGAATCATCGCGAGAGACTGTCGCAGTCTTCCCTCGCGACATCATGGGTCCTCTCGAAATAGGTAATCGTTAACCTACAGTTCAAGCCACGATGGGAGTGCTAGTAGGATGTGGTAGGGATACTATCCACACCTCTCCCTCAACCTCTCTAGTAGTCGTGTATGACCCCTTTACTCCATATGTGAGTCTGGTCGAAAAGCTATCGTCAGCCTGCATCATCAACAGTCATGTCAGACATGTCCACATCATATCATCTAATCAACTGTACTAAAATCATAGTAAAACAATCAAACCCCAAGCTTCTGGATCATCTTAGCTTCTGGGTCATCTTAAATTTGTAGATACAACCTGTGTCAGATAGGGTACTGACTAGTCCTATTGACTAGTCTCAAGAAGGTGTTCCAGGTAAAAAAATCATAACTTCTTCCTAGTGTATCCAAATTGAGTGGGAATGGTTTCATTGGATCGTGGACAGTCCTTACTATTTCTGGTGCGAATTTCATAATTTTGTATCAATTACTTTGTGCGGGGCACACTATACAAGTTAGATCTCCTGAAAAGGCCAAAAATATGCAAGTTGTGGGGAAGTTACCATAAATTCCACTTGGCACATCAAATTTTGATCAGACCTATGGCATTGTAGAGAAGAAATATCAGGGAACTACATAAAAGAAAGTTTCATACTCAGAAAGGTCGAAACTTGAGAAATACAATAGAAGAAATATTTTCAAGAAGAACCACCCCAAAATCAAGTTTCAAAAGTGATACTTGGCCAATATGCCACCCAAAAAGGGAACTTCTACACCAAATAAGCCTCCAGAAAATCCTACTTGGACTCTTGATGAAGGTGAAGAAATGTGTAGGGACATAAATAATTTACAAAAGAAGATAGTAACAAAAGATGAACTACAAGAGATGATGAAGGGTTTAAAAGGGGAGATCATGGAAGTATTGAAGAATTTTGTAATAGAGAAGACACTTGAAAGTGAAAATGCATCCCACGAAATTCATGATGAGGACACAAGGAAGGTGAATCAAGAATGGAGAAACTCCAACTTTGGTTTCAAGACCAACCACATTCCTAATATTGATATGAGGAAGTTTGATGGCAAGGACCCAATCACATGGATGCTTTAGATGGAGAAATTCTTTGAACTCCATAATGTGCCACATACATAAAAGGTACAAACTGCTTCTTCATATTTAGAACCTAATCAATTTGTATGGTATCGATGGCTTTGTTCTGACAAATCGTTCTTCACTTGGAAAATTTTCATGGAAGAAATGATAGCACACTATGAGGTGTTACACATGATTTTGGTCACTTTGGTGGTGTCTCAACAATGATGTATTCAGGCTCCCAACAAGGACCTTTTGCCTAAGAAAACTGGTTCCTGTCTTCTTCCAAAAACATATTTTTAAGATGAGTTTGCTAGTTGCCTATGGTCTAGGGTGCGAGAATCCTTCATTCTCGTATGCCACCCACATTTAGGCTACAAACTTCTTGTAGTCTGTTCCATATATAGGGTGCGAACTTATTTTTCAAATTGGAAAGGAGAAGAGGTCTCGAGGGTTCTAGAAGGAAATCTTCTAGAAAATGAGTTGGAATTCACATGGTTGTCATTCTACTGACTTCTCAGATTTGATGGGATCATCCTCATCCATGTAACCATCTCTCATTCTTATATATATTGAAAGGTTTCTTATGGAAAAGGTTAAGCAAGATTGAATGAAGAATTAGTGAAAGAATTGTGTGAAGAACCCTATTTGGATAGAAACTTGAAGGCTCTATTTGGTCTATCAAGAGAAATTAGATCTTATTCATGTAAGTACAGAGCAATTGTGTGTGTTGGAACCAAGGGTCACTGAAAGAAAGCTTGCAACATCAAGGCGATCAGGTTGTATCTTCTACTTTCAATTAATATGATACAACGACATGTCCCTTTCCCATAAAGTCACTTTTACTTTGTTGTGTAATTCCTTGATCATATGCATAAGTTGACATTGAACATATTTTTCTATCTTCACTTTGGTTGGTTTGTGTTGTCTTCGACTTGACTTCACGAGAACACTGGAGTGAAGCGGGAACAACAGAGACCTAAGGAAGCGATATAAAGGTATGTCACTTATTCCTTCCCATTAGTAGATTCAATGATTACACTTAGGGAAAGAGTCATGTCCTATCCTGTTTTGTTCTAGATCCAGGTGGATTTAGGGAGATCTATTAGTGTTCGCACCTACCGATTTGTCCGATAACAAAATTGGCGACTCCACTGGGGATGCAACCCATTTTTGGTGGTTTTTGGTGTTTTTTCCTTGGCCATTTGCTCTTAACTTACCATTTTTAATTCCCATAAATATTTGAGTCTTGAGGATATCCTTATAGACTCCTTGGGTCTAGAAGTTCCTTCAAAAATAATTTATTTTTTCCAAATTTTGCTTAGTTTCAGGCCTTCTAGCATCGCACCCTTCTATAACCTGCAAGAACCACTATAGTTCACATCCTTCTTTGCAATTCAATATATTCTCGCAATCTGCCTATGTTTGGCCTGCGAGAATCCTTGATTCTCACACTGTACACCACTGCCTACCTGTGAACCCATTTGCAAATTTTTTTTTGGATTAAGGTTTTTTGTATCCTCAGATGCCCAGACTTGTTTGTGTGTCTGAAAAGAACTTTTCTTGCCAGTGATTGATTGTTTTCTTGACTTTGAATCTCGTGAATGATTAGTCTTCGGGAATCGAAAGCTCTTCTTGTTCATTTTTTTCTCAATTGTTACCTCTCGACCTTTTCTTAACAAGGATATTATCTCTAGTTTTGAAATCCAAGTGCTTGTTTGGTTGGAAGCCGGTGATCAGTTTAAAAATTGGGATTAATCATCTTTCTCAATTGCTCATTACTTGGAAAATTTTCATCCATATGCATTTGAAGAGACTAGTCCTATTTGTTTGTTATTTTTGTCTTCATTGAAAGATTGGTTTGGGTTTTTGTTGTATATTTCTTTTTCATTGGTTGCTTGTTTTTATTAGTTCCACCCCTGTTGTTTGGTTTCTAACAAAAATTAAAGACATTTTCTCTTTTTTAAGAATTTTTTTCGAAAATATCGGCATTCAATTTTTGAAATAGAACGAATAGAGAATTTGCATTGTTCATGATTGATTGATATTGCATTTCAAATAAGATCATACATTGTAGTTCACATTGTTCCAGAAAACTTCTCATTCCCTCCTATAAATAGGATTCATTGAACAAAAAATTTGTATCATTCATTTCTATCTATGCATTGTTAGGTCAGAGTCTCACACAATATCGGTTTCATTTACGTCTCCTTTTGAGTAACAACAACCTTCAATAATATTGCGCAATTTTAAAATTCAACTAGTAACTTTTTCTATGACTCTTTTACACCAACATTAGATAGGATAGAGCTTTGGAATAAGTAGTGAGACACACTCTCCAAAGAACAAAACATATAATAGCATCTTGTGATAAGGAGTGTCAAATTCCATTTGCAGCATTTTGTCCTAGGAAGCCCTTCTCACACAAGGGTCAAACCCAAGGTCGCATCGAGATTGACAGAGTTACTCACCCTAATTTGTTGATATCGATGTATATATTGCATGTATTACGGGGGTCACTTGAAGGTATACACACAATGATGAGTGGAAGCCTCTCAAGCTGATTTCAGGCTAGATACCCTGCACTTGCGTGTGGATTGGACTATCGGTTGTTCCCCCGGGCATTATTGTTGTTGGTGGTAACCTTAGTAGCCTATATTATTAGGGTCTTACACAAGGTGACAGTGAAGGGGAAATTCTTCATGGTACTTGGAATTGACATTGGCCAAACTCACTCGGTCTCCTTGGAGGGTATACCCATGATTATGTGTTGGAGTTTGCACCAGGGTGTAAGTCCGTTAAGTAGGTCATCAATGTAACTTTTCCACCCTAGCCCAGCCCCTTCTTATCTCATCATCGCAACGTTGGATTTCATCACCAACTAGTGAACTCAGAATTAGAAGGTCTTATTTTTTTAGTTTTGATTCCTAGATTTTTACTAGAGCATGTTGGTTGTTCACCCAATTTTACCATAGAATTTCCTTGGTAAGTTTCTAACTCAATCAAAATTGACCCTCCACACCGTTCATGTAGAATGCAAGGCTTACCCCCCAAAAATATGGAAGGTTCTCAACCCTTGCCTACCAACTCACCAGAGGGCTCTCCTTAACAGAGTGAAGTCCAAGACATTGCCACTCCACAAGTGGAAATAACTGACTCTTTAGAACGGTTCTGAATTACAATTTCTCGAGGGGACTTATGAATTCATCTCGACTTCGAGAGACGTATTGTGCAAGTGAATTCTTCCAGAGCCTTAGTTGTTCAGTCTTCTGGATCACCAACTAGACCTTTCCCAAGACTTGAGGGTCAAAACCCTTTTTGGACTATTGAAATTTTTAGATGGGATCTCTTTGGCTCAGGAGCAGGCGTTGATATCACTGTCGCACCTGAGCTACCCGAAACATCTGATCTAGACGTAGTACCTTTTACTACTGCTTATTATTTTCCCAGTACAAAAGCTTTGCAAGTTGACCACATCTTGACTCTCCCTCTACAAATGGTCCATTACACAAATACTATGATTCCTCACACCAGGATTACCGTGGCTAGTCAATCCCCCATTTCCACACCTCTTTCGCCTAGAGCCACCCCAACACTTCCACCCAGATATCGTGCGTTGTATTCTTCTATTCCCACGCCTACACAAATCACATCTAGAATTCCTGGTGTTCCCACTCCTTATGGGCACCATCTTCCCAGTTTAATTCTGACACTTCCTCCACCCCCTTTCAAAGGACCTCCTCCATCCTCTATTGGAGGCATTGATCCTAGTGGCACCATTCCGTCATTCACACCGAATTACTAGATTCCTGTTGGTGGACAATTTCACCAAGGAGGCCCAACTCAACCCCCCCCCCCTGGCAGGATAAATCCCAATTGGGACACAACCCCCAATTAGAGGGAAACCCCCACCGACCCCACCCTATAGAAAAAACATACCTCCATCCTTGGTCCAGTATTGGAATCATCTTATACAACATAATCCTCCATCAAATGGGGGGAAACAACCTCAAACTAACTCCATCATGCCCCCTAGTATAGGCCAACCATATCCAGGCACATCTAATCCTATTTGGGCCTCGAACGCTCAACCCCATGCCCCAGTTCAAGGGTAAAACCCTATTAGTTACTTTCCTCCACACCAACATCTGAATCTGCCCGGATCCTTGCATTATATGCAGACTACTTATGGTCCCACTGGTTTGTCGATGAGACTTCCTCCCCAAAGTCACTAGTACCCACATGTGAATAGACAGTTACCTTTCTTAGCCACCCTGGACGTCCCAGATCTGTCTAGGATTTTAAATGATCCGATCCGTCACTCTCCTCAATGGCCTTCCATACCGACCAAACTACCATCCAACATCCCTAAATTTGATGGCAAGCCGCGAGAGTACCTGAACAATCATGTAATGACTTTTCACCTTTGGTGCTCATCGAACTCCTTGATGGATGACTCTATCCGTTTATGCCTATTTCAGCGAAACCTCACGGATTCCGCTGCGAAGTGGTATATAGAATTACCATGAGGTTTCTTCACCGACTTCAACACCCTTGCTATGGATTTCCTCACCCACTACCATTTACCGATCCTCTATGAAATGGGAACCGATATTTTGAGTTCTTTCAAACAAACCAAAGCCACTCATATCTCTGATCACATTCATGAGTGGCAATGGAGATGACGTCTCATCAAGCTCGAACTTCCCGATCAATTGTTGGCAGAGTGGTTCACGAAATCATTCATGAACGACATTGGTCGTGACATTTCCATGGGTGGAGTTTTCAAAAAAGAATAGGCCATTAGTTGTGCTCAATACCTTGACCTCATTTACTCACAAATGAGCACTCTTTACGACTTACTCCCTGATGTGCCTCGTCCTTCTACTTCCACCACTTCAACTACTCCTGCTGCTTCTCATGGAGCCGACGATGTGATTGGCACTTTCCATGCCCAACCTCATTTCTTCCAAACCTCTAGCAACAACCCCAAACCCATTTCTTCTAATGTTTTGTTGGGCCCCAACAACTCCCCCTAAATTTTTACAAAATTTAAAGGGCCCCCGTTAGAATCTTGATAATTATAATGAGCTACAGAATCAACCCTTTCAAATAGTTCCATTCCTTGGTTTGCTTTGAGACAAAATTAATACATTCACTTTAGTATGAGACATTTATTACAAGATTATATGTCAAAAGTTATAAACGAGCATAAAAATCTCAATTTAAACAAAAACACTAATTTTTATCAACTGTTTACTTTTGTTTAAATTATGATTATATGTTCATTCTTTTGCTCATTAGCAAGTTTGACTATTTTGAATAATGTGTTCAATAGTTCATCAAATAATATCTTGGTTGGTTTCTCATTTTCATGAAATCATTTGGTGATGTTAATTAATTAATTTCTTTTTTCATTTTGCATCTCATTTCAAAATAATAATAATCAAAGAATTATCTATCATTTGTTTGATTTTGTAAAAAACTAAAATCAATATGTTTCCTCCATTAACTTGAAGCTTATATATCATATTTGAAAACAAATTATAAACAATGTTTGTTTATAAGTTATAGTTAGTTTAAATTCTTTTTTTATTTTTCTAGATTTTGTTTTATTCACAATTTTTAGGTTATTAATTTAGGTTTCTTTTTGTTTCACAGGTTTCTATTATCAAATATTTGATACAGATCTGATCATGGCTTGATTTTATTATCCAAAAACATTCAAGATGATAGATCCAAAAATAATTTTGGATTGCTACAAATAATTTTATGAGCAACAACAGATAAAATTTGGAAAGGCGTCAAGATTAGACAGACGATTTTGCAGAACAGATTATAGCCAATCCGTGAGGAATTTGAAGAAACGGTTGAAAACCCAGAACAGAAATGGACCCATTTACCTTCCACGTAGATATTTTCCTAAACAAATGCACGATTTGAGAGATATTTGGGTCTCTTTTAGAGGCAAATTTCAGGGGGCAGAAATTAATAGTGATGCCCAGACTGTTCATTCATTTTATAAATATATGAGAAATATCAGAGACAAAGGATCCAAGAATTGGAGAGGAGGATTTTAATCCTTTCTCTTTTGTATATTATTGCTTTTGTAAACTTTTTATTTCTCTTCAAATGGAGTAATGGATGGCTGGAATCTTTGGGAGAATGGACAAATATTTTTAAAGAAGAATATGGAATTCCATGTTGCTTAATGGCTTTTGTCCTGTAAGTAAAATGGTTTTATTTTCATTATAATATATTCATATTATTTGAATAATTGATTATGGATTGATTTAAATATCTTTAGCCTTTTTTATCAATACATGGTTAATTATTATCATTTATGTATTAATTTTTCCAATCTTTAAAGTCTTTTATCCAAAACAATTCTTTCAGGACTACAGAATGGACAAATGATTCAAAAAACTTAATAGAATGACATATATGCATTTTGGCTTTAGCCTTTTGTTTATAATATTGTTATTTATGTTTTTTTAATCCTGTTACATGTGCAGGTCTGATATCATTAGATTAAATGATCTGTGATGTGTAGGAGGTTTATATTATAAATACCATCTATCATTTGCTTCATCAAAATACAAATGTTGTGATTATATCTTCGATTTAAATAATGAGATTTATTTTTGAATTTTAAATTGAATAATAAAATGCATAGATTGCTTCCAGATTTATCTTGTTGTAATCATGTATAATTATAAGATCACAGGTATATGTTTGTGTTTTCTTTTCTGTCATTAAAACCTAAGCTGTCAATACATGTTCTAAATTTATTTAGAACAATAATAAGGTTCATTGCAAATTTCTCTCTTGGACATGGCAGTTGGATGTTCACCACTCATGTAGATGCTTGGATACACCTCACTAATTCATTGACATGATAGCTTCTTTGTATTTTTATGTCATTTGCATATTATTGAAACTACAATGTATGGTTCAAATTTGACTATCTAGATGTTCACGTTTCATTAAAAAAAATTTTTGTAAGATTCTTTAAATTCATAAAAGAAAAACAATAAATATTTTTATGTGCTTTCTTTATCTGCTTCCTAGAAGCAATCATTTTTCACATCGATTTTTGTAAGTTTCGATTAAAACTTGCATCTTGTAAATCATGTAAATAAACAAGACTTGTATATATTCTACTTAAATACAACTACTACAGTTACATTTGAACATATGTACATATATATAGTCTGTTTAGTAATTAGTTAGTTATTTTAGTTCTTTTATTTATTTTATTTGTTTCTTCTAGGACTTTTAGATTTGCCAATGGAGCCATTAAACCCGTCAGAACGAGTTACACCAAACGGCTTGGGTTATTTAGACAACCCCGAACAGGACTCGCTCTTCCAATTGATGGTTGATCAATTTTTCCCGTAAAAAAATGGCGCTAGAAGGAGGGCCAGACTAACAAGTTGGCCTTATAGGAGTCTATGTTTTGAATTTAATTAATTTCCCATGACTCCCCAAATCACTATGTTGGAACATGCTTTCCACTTCTCATTACCTGATATTCCCAACAAGATAGTCTCTCTCTTGTCCAAACTCACCTTTGATGGTGGGGGGAATGTATCTACAAAAGACCATATTAACAAGTTTTGGTGTAAATGCATAAAGCATGATATTTCTGATTTAAAGGTTTTGTGCAGATTGTTTGATTTTACTTTTAGAGGTCAGATTAAACATTGGTTTGAGTCTTTTCCAGCATATCACATTTTTTATTGGTTTTAGTTTGTAGATGAATTTTTAGATGATTTTGAAATCTATGATTACGATCAATTATGTGAAGAATTTCATACTTTTCTAATCAATGGCGATTCATCTTCAAAATGATTTTCGACAAGAATCCATCATGTTCTTTGTAAATTTAATCTTGATGACAAGTCATTTGTATTAAATATCCTCTATGATGCTTGCATCCAGTCATATTCAATCATAAATCATGAAGAAGTTACAAATACTATCACTCAATTGCAAGAAGAATTGTGTTCACGGGATGAGAGGGATCCATCCAAAAATTTTGAACAAGCAAGGGAGGTAGAATCTATTGAAAATGTTCTTACTGATAATCAAATTGGTTTTTCCTCTGAATCATTGTATTTTTAGTCCTCGACCATTGTGGAAGAAGATTCGATGTTGGGTCAAGGTGAATGTCCTCGTTCTCCTAACTCTTTCTCTAATCAGTATTTAAATTATGTTATTGAAGAAGACTTAGGTGATGAAAATGATCTTAAGCATTCTAACATTCCAATGAAACTGATTAGAGACATAGATCTGCAATTGGAAGAAGTAACCTTAAACCCTCATCTACAAATCATACCTATCAACATGAAAGATCAGATGTTTTCCATGAAATTTTTGAATTAGCTATCGTACATGAGGCAAATTTAGATGATCATATTATTTTGAATAATTTATCACCAAAACAGAGTGAAAGTTTTAAGGAAAATGAAGATGAATGTCTTGAGAATACCATTGTTAAATATCATAGCTCAAGATATTCTTTTTATGTGCTTATTTATGATTTCTTTTACTTGTTATATCCCGATCTCTTCTTAGATTCTGGTGGATTTGATACTTTACCCATGGTATCTTACTCTTTCCCACCAAAATCCAATCTTTTCGATATGGAAAAATTTGGTGAAACTAATTCCAAACATAACACTTATCAAGTCAGATTTGATGCTCTTTCACTTTCATCACTCGAATGGAAAAATGACATGTTGCAAGATGATTTTACATGATTTATTTTTGAAAAAGACAATCCACTCATCCTTATGGAGATCGAATATTCTATATTGCATATTCGTTCTTTGATTAGTTCGAATTTTAATCTTTATTCTTTACATTTTGAAACGATCAATCTCATCAAAGGAAGAATTCAAACCAATAATCTAATTAATTTCATGAATCCTCTTATGATGTGTTCCCCATTGATATATCCATTTCATCAAAGCCATAGTTTGCATCCTAATTTTTATGACATGATCTCAAAATGGCTTGAAGATTCGTATCTAAAAAAACTTCATAATAAAGATAAAGTTGTGATTTCTTTGTTTCTACCTAAATATCTAGGAAGTAATGTAACACCCTGTTTCCCCCAACTTGTAAATATAACTGGACTGGCCAAGAACTATGGAAAAATCATAAATATGAATATGTGATGTAAATGGACCTTGAGGAAGAGGTCAATGAATGCGAATAACATTCTGAATTTATTGCAGGACTGCTGATGAGGGGATGTGCAGAAAAGAGACCACGATGGCAGTAGAAGGCCCCTAAAAAGGTGGCGATAACTTCCACCGAGAATTTAATACTGTATTTGGACTCCACTGGCTTGGAGAACCAAAAGAGGCTCGCTTTCCATGAAAATTAATGGCTCGTATATGGGTAGGCGGATGGATTGATGAGGGATGGGATGGTGAACCGCCCATCCATAGAGATGTCAGGCCTGATCAGTGTGAGGGAAATCGCGCCACACGCAACCTCGCGAGAGGATAAGGTGTATGGCAGAGGCGATTGAGAGGGTAGACGCAAGGGGAACTCTAGCATTATGCAGAGTGGGTGATAGCAGAGAGGAAGGATTGCAACCTTCACTCCTGGTCACTGGTAGACAGAGAGACACAGTCTCAGAACATCGTGGTCTCAGCTCGGGGGTGGCTAGTGGTAAATCCTTTGGGAGTCGCTGATCCTACAGTTGGGTGGAAACGAGCACCACTCTCTGCAGTTGCACCCATTTCTGAAGTCACTTCTGATAAGTGTTTTGTTTACATATTGCCTCTTGAAATTCATAGAATGATACATAAATGTATATGCTCATAGATCTATGAAATTGTGAAAGATTTCAGTGTAAGAATGCTTGTGCAGTGTTTGATAAGAGTTTATAGACATATACTTATAACAGAGGAAGCCGTGCATGATTTAAGTTGATAAATGAATCTAATTATAGGTTGAATTAAGTTAGGCTTCCAGCCCATTCTCGAGAAGTTATTTCCCTTCACCCATCTCCCAGAAAGCCTCGGAATAGATCTCTTAGAGAGATTTCCTCCTTGAAAAGGTTTACCCAAGACCTGGAATGGGAACTTGAAGGTGCAAGTATTAATAACCTTGTATGAGGATGAATGGACCTCTTAAAAACTTGAGATGGCATCTTAAGGGAGGAATATAGAATCGATGGATGAGGATTTGGCGGGAAATCCACAGTTTCCCCACGACCATTAGTTTAGCAGGAGAAGGTAGGATGTTAAAGACCTTACCACCTGATTTTCCTATGCCTCGATGGGTAGGGAAGAGTCTAGGGACCGTAGATCCCCATGTTCCCTGAGAACATTCGGACCGCTGATTTCCCCGTCTATAAAGTTGTTGAAGAGTACACGAAGTGGTATCAAAACCGTTACATCTGAGCAGATATCTCGACAGTCGTCGGATATGCAGAAGTTACATGGAGGGTAAGTCCTCATGGGTAGGAGGAGGAAGCGACAGTTAGGATTCGCAAAGGAAGATTGTGAAATCCCGTCATCCGTTAGATCTCGGGAAAGTTGCGCAGGGTTTAAGTCCTAGTATGCATACGAGGAGTCCCAGAAGAGTCATCAGTATATCAGAGTCATCGCGATTTGAAGGTCAAGAGAATCGAGACCTTGCAAGTCACGAAATCCCAAGAAAGGATCATAGCCGTTGATCTCAGCAGGACACGCGTCAGACATCAAGACAGGAGTCGGGATTTAACCCATCGGGAATTCCAGGAATGAAGATATCGTTGCATATGGAATCGCGATCCGCGATCTACCGACAAAGATCATAATCGTCCATTAGGTGCAACACGTGTCAACAGATCCTGGAGAATCAGAGTTTTCGAAGGTGTGAAACCCTTGCGGTTGGGAATCACGATACATGAATTCTCGACAAGGATATAGACCGTCCGTTGGCAGAGGACATGTGGCGGAGATCAAGCGCCATCAGTGTTTGGTGCATCGGGGAATCGACATTCCTGAGGTCGAAGGAACCAGGACATTGAAAGTCTCGAAACCTCGAGAGTTAATCGGGACCGCCCAATTGAGAAGGACGCGTGGCAATCATCAGCGCCCTTGGGAAAAACCCCGATGAAAGGATATGACTTCGGTCATATAGAGGGAGGTCGTATGGACCAAAAAGTTTAGTCCAGTGGACTAGTGGAAGCTAACATCATATCAGGATATTGGGGATTCCGAGGACCAAATGCTTACGTATTTCAATGTTGTCATATTTGAAACCCTGATGGACGGGAGAGATTCTTTTGGAGGATCTCCGAGTCTGTCTCGACCATTATATGTGGGGAAAAGACGTCAACTTAATCCAGGACGTGAATAAGCGATAGGATAAGCGACAAGCGTATCTGGATGGCCAGAGTTCAACCGCCCAGATCTATGATTGAGGTTCCATTTTGGAGCCCCCTTACTGTTCTGCCTTTAGCGGTATGAGGGGGCGTCCGGAATTGGGCGCGCAACTGTCGAATGGTCGAGATTTACTCAGTGCGATGAACGGTTTCCCAGTGGATTCTGGGCCCCCCTTGCCATTCTACCTTTAATGTGGGGGGGGGGGGTCCAGAATAGTGTGGCGTGTGAAGTGGGGCCCCTCCCTGTCATGACGACCCTCGTGTCGCATTCCCCTTTTCGCCACCTATATTATACCTAAACATGCAACAGGGCTTGTTCTCATTGGCAGTTCATTACCCCTGTAGAGGACTATTCCTATTGGCCATTTTCTGACCTGGTAGGAACTCGTCCCCATTGGTCGGGCGCGTAGATATTACTGTAGCATCGAAGCGCAAAATAATAGAGATGCTACGATCGAATTGAGCCATGAACATGTTCCCTGATCACAAGGGAATGGAGTAGGGGAGAGACAGAGCCAGCTTACACTGGGCCTCCTTGGTTATTTAAGTGTTCGAATCTGACAGAGGACCAGAAAAATTTGATTTAGTTAGTGGGTATGTTACAAGTAAGCATCACATGTTTTTTTTTAGATCCTTCGTGTGAAGAAATTGAT
>JASDQU010103242.1:409563-423965 GCA_032191745.1 Picea mariana | reverse complement strand
GTTTCCCCGTAGGGGTTTTACCACGTGAAAACATCGGTGTGTTGATATTTGATCTGGTTATGTGAGTGGTTACTGAAGGTGTTCATCCTCTGTTGGAATACCTGTGTTGTCGAACAAACTATGTTAATCGAATCTAATAATCAAATTACCCAAACATGTGCATCAAACCCCCCTTTACCCAGAAACATTTTCAAAGATGTTATGAAATTTAACAAGTCAGGTTTGGAGAGGGTCTTAGGATGTCCTATTGGGATAATCCTCCTTAAGTTTGGGGTGTTTCCCAGGTGAGATCCAATCTAGGTCATGTAAGTGTGTGTGAGGTGACATGGGAAGTGTTTGGGCATAGGGTGCAGTGATAACAAGGAAATGTAGGCCTTACCTGTGGGTTGCTCTGTAGAGGGAGAGTTGCATCTTATCATGGATCCTGTTGTTTTCTATCCCATTCAATGTATTTTATTATTATTATTATTACTTTTTATTTTATGCTTCAAGGGAAGAGATGAGGGACACTGGCCTAGCTTGGCGAATAGAGGTGACAGTGTTATCGAAAAGCATTTCACGGAGATGAGAAGGTTGGCTCGTGATGGGACCCCCTTTCTCTTGACAATGCCACCAAGAGCCATTACCCTAGTTTGGTGGCCAGATAGATGGTAGTGTCATACCGCTACATGCCCATGGTCCTAATAGTCTGGCTCAAGAAGTGACTTCCTATCCACCAACTAATACCTTGAGAGTTTATTTATCTTACGATTTCCCTTTTCTTACTGAGAATCATTTTACTTCTTTCTGAGGAATCCCTGGGTGAATCATCTCAAAGGTTTCATTTTTTCTTTTAATTCTTGCCAGCTAATTTTACTGTCTGGCCCTTTAGCCCCTTCTTCCCACAAGGAAAGGTACAACCCTTCCTAGTGTGGAAAACCCAATGCCCGAACAAAGGTAGGGGAAAAAATGAGAGGAGTCATGATGGAAATTGGTAAGTATGGAGGGAATGGATGATGACCTTTCATAGACCCACCTAGTGGAAACCCATCCTAAATGGAGATCAAATTACCAGGGAATCATGTCACCCTCCCAGGTATGAACAAGTTAAAGAGAATAATTTCCAAGAAAATGTTATAAAATGAAGGATAATTCAATGCAACATATTCAAGTGTTAGGATATTTAGACACTTAGGAGTTAGTTAAGATCTACTTGGTCTAATGTTTCGTTAGGTAAAAGTGTGTTTCTTAATGTGTTTCTTTAGTATGCATTAGTATGCATTTGTAGTTAGGAAATCTGACGGTCACGATATGTTCTCGACATAGAGTGATCTGACAGTTCATACTCTCCTCGATCTTAACAGCCATTGATACGTGGCTTAGCACCCGATTTGTCCATGATCTCTATTTAAAGAGAATGGAGGGTCATTTTCCGGATGATCGATTGTGAGAAACTCTCTTGTAAAATCTCTCTGTAATCTTTTTCTTTGCATTAATAAACTGCTCCAAGTGGTCGCATTGGCTGGGGATGTGGATGCTTCCCCATAGGGGTTTTACCATGTGAAAACATTGGTGTGTTGATCTTTGATCTGGTTATGTGAGTGGTTACTGAAGGTGTTCATCCTCTCTTGGAATACCTGTGTTATCGAACATGGTATCATAACTTGTTTGAAGACCCACTCCTGTTGTAGATCGAGATCGTGAAGCCGAGTTTCCTCATCTCCATTTTCAGTCATTTCCATACATTTATGGGATACGAGGACTATTCCATTGCATTTAGATCACTCGTTTCAGTTAGTAACACTTTTTATTTCACTCGAAAAGGTTTTTGTTTGCCCAAGATACGACCATTACAGTCAGATCTGGAGGTATAAAGCTTGAACACACATTTGTTTAATTTCTTGCAGAGTAGTATTTTGGTTTTATTTCGTTTTTTTATTTATTTATTTCCGGGTTGCTACTCTTTTAGATCTGTGTATGCCCTTTGCCCCATGCCCTGTGAGATCTCAAAAAATCAGAAACAAATAGGAAAAGGTGCATATTCCTGGTAAACTAACTAAAATCTAACCCTTGTTATCATCGAGAAGCGGGATTTTTTTCTTGTGTGAAAAGCGTTTTTTTTGAGCACGCTCTCCAAGGTTGTCTTCAACAACAACAACAACAACAACAACAAAAACAACCCCAATCATCCTTCTGAACATTACAATATGTTTTGCTAGATCATTTGGTTAAAATTTGTCGTATTAAGTAAGAGGTCTTGAGTTCAAGTCTCTCTTTTGTTACCTTTTTTGAAAAAGTTCATGCTAAAATTGTAAAGTGTATTTCACTTCAAGTATAAAAGTGAATCACTATAAGTAGCTTTAATATTTTATTTTAGAGTAATTTATTTTTCATGCATCTTTTCTGTTATAAAGTAACTTCATTGTAAAAGTGATCCCCACTTCTCTTTATAAACGTGGGTCACTTCATAAATCAACTTACACAATCATGTGGTCATTTGGTTACCGATTGTGCCTTTTTTAAAAAGGGCATAACTCTAACACCAGAAGTCCATTTTCAGTGGCCTTTTTTTTAAAACCGCATAAATTTTAGAGCTCCTTCCATCCAGATGATCAGTTTCAGTTTTTAAATCCACATTATCTGCATATTTAATACGGCTTCTACAAATACTGTCTTTCTTACCAGCAACAGCTACTTCCAATGGAAATCTCATATGGAATATTTATTAAGAATTAAAGTCTTATACCAGATTCCATTGAGAAAGGAAAAAGCACCTACTGATGATGATAAGAAAGCCAAGTGGGATAATAGGAATGACAAAGCATGTGGACTAATCGGAATTTCCATCTCGCCTAATTTAAGGTACCACCTTCAAGATATTGATGACCCCAAAGAAGCTTGGAACATGATTGAATATGTGTTTGGTAAACTCAATATTATTTGAGCACAACAGTTAGAAAATTAAATATGGACCTTGAGTCCAAATGATTTTTCTTTCCTTGGAGACTATCTATCTAGGTTTAAAACACTCAAAAATTTATGTGAAGAATGTAAGATAAATATGGAGGAAGAGCGTTGCATCTATCTTATTCTTTCTAAGCCACGTAGTGCATATTCTCTGTTTGTATCTACCTTTTATGCCATGAGAGAGGCTCTAGGGGAAGAAGCTTATGAAAAACCCACTCTTGAGTCCTTTTGTTCTTCTTTGATTCGAGAGGAAGATAATCTTGTACAATTTGGAGTGATCAACTTTGTAGGTCCCTCCAACAAAGCCTTAGTTACCCAACATAAAGATAAACCCAAGTATCCCAAGAAGAAACATCCTTTCTACAACAACAAACAACATAAGGGTGCCAAACCTTCTCAGATAGCTTTAGCTCCCACTGGTGACAAAGGAGAAAAATATAAAAGTAAGAATACTAACAGACATTGAAACTTTTGTGATAAAGATGGTCATGATGAGTCCAAATGTTTCAAGAAGATGGCAACTTTAGAAGTAGCGATGGAGAAGCACAACATCAATATTGATTCTATTTCTTCTCACGAACATGCACTTTATGCTTCTGGATTCTCCTTCAATTCAAATTCTACTACTACTACTTCTTCTGATGAGTGGCTTATTGATTCATGATCATCTTATCATATGGCTAAGGATAAAGCCATATTTTCTGCTCTAAATGAATGTAACACCAAGAAAATATTTGTTGGTGATGATAGCTCTCTTAGTGTTGTAGGATCTGGAATAGTTCAAGTATATAATGGTCATTTCAATGATGTATTATGTGTTCCAAGTATTTATTGTAACCTTCTATCAGTATATCAAATCACTCATTTAGGTGAAGGTAAAACCGTCGAGTTTTCACCTCACTAAGTTGTAATCAAGGATCTAAAATATCATAAGCATGTTCTTGCAATTGGAATTGCTGATAATATTACCAAGTTGTACAAGTTTGACAACTTTGGGTCATCATCTTTTTCATCAATTTTTGTTGCTCATAGCGATGACTTGAGCAAAATTTGGTATGAGCGGTTTGGTAAACTAAACTATCGCTCATTGCAACAACTATGTAATCAATAGATGGTGACTGGTCTTCCTCTTATTTCATGCAGAGATGGTGTTTGTACCGGTTGTGTTCTAGGCAAACATCATCGGGAAAAATTTGACCAACGTGCCTCTTGGCATGCCTCAGGCCCTTTATAGCTTGTTCATAGTGATTTGTGTTGTCCACTTTCTTCTCCTTCCTTTTTTGGGTGCAAGTATTTCTTAACATTCATTCATGATTTTTCCAATCATACTTGGTTTACTTCTTAAAACTTAAGAGTGAAGTTTTTGACAATTTTTTGGCCTACAAGGCTCTTATAGAAAATCAATCTAGACATCAAATTCAAAAGTTAAGAACCGATAATGGAGGCGAATATGTGAACAATAATTTTACAAGTTACTACACTACACAGGGCATCCAAATGAAACACACTGTTCCATATACACCACAAAAAAATGGTGTTGCTGAACGAAAGAACCACACATTAAAAGAAATGGCAAATTGTATGATCCAATCTAAGGGATTACGTCTAATGTATTGGGCGGAAGCGATCAACTGTGCAAATTACATAGTCAATCTCACTCCCACAAAGGCTCTTAAAAATATAACAATGGAAGAAGCTTGGACTAAAATTAAACCATATGTAAGTCACTTCCGTGTATTTGGCGGTATAGCATGGGCTCACATTTCTGATGAGAAAAGGAAAGCATTTCCACCTAAAAGTGAGAAGTGTATATTTATTTGTTATTCTGAAGATGTCAAAGGTTATAGACTTCTTCAACCACATTGTAATGAAATTATTCTTATAAGAGATGTTAAATTTGATGAAAATCTCTTGGCATGCGAGCCTAATTCAACGGTTGTGCCTTCTTTGACATTTGTGCCTTCTTTTGTTCCTATTATGTTTTCTTCTTCAGATGATGAATGTGAGGATGAAAATCCACCTCTGCCTACTGACATTCCTCCAGATGATTCCTTTGAACCTGAACAAGCACCAGTTCAACCGCTTCCTAGATGGGTCTGTTTAACACGAGAAGCAGTTGGTGATCTTGTCGGTGATCCTTCAGATCAATGTCGAACATGTTCACAGTTATGGTGAGCCTCTTCTCTTTTGGCTCATGCTTCAGAGACTCACGATTGAAAGACATTTGCAGAAGATTCAGGTCATCCAGATTGGGATACAACAATGAATGAAGACTATCATTCTTTAATGGAAAATAATACTTGGGAACTTGTACCTCTTCCAAAAGGAAGAAAACTTGTCAGATGTAAATGGGTCTACATAAATAAGTATGCATCAGATGGAAGTGTTGAAAGACACAAGGCTCGGTTAGTTTCCAAAGGATTTTCCCAAGTTGAAGGAATTGACTATAATGAAACCTTTTCCCCTGTATCCAAAATGAATTCCATCCGCCTTGTTCTTTCCCTTTCCGCCTCACATAAGTGGGAGGTCCATCAGATGGATGTTAAATATTCCTTCTTGCATGGTGATTTGAAATAAGAAATCTACATGGAACAACCTCCTGGATATGTCCATAATGACTATAGCCTTGTTTTTCGCCTCAAGAAATCTCTTTATGGTCTCAGGCAAGCTCCATGAGCTTGGTATGCCAAAATGGACAGCTTTCTTATTACAACTAGATTCTCTAGATGCCATTCTGATCCTAATGTCTATACCAAGAAAGTAGGAACCCATATCATAATCCTTGTCCTTTATGTTGATGACCTTATCATTACTGGTAGTGACACAAAACTTTTAAACCATGTGAAAACCAGCCTTAAGAATAAATTTGAAATGATCGACTTAGGATTTTTGCACTATTTCCTTGGCCTCAAAGTTTTGCAAACCAATGAAGGAATTTTTTTTTCCCATTATAAGTATTCTTGTGACCTTCTTCGTCACTTTTACATGGATGATTGTAAACCAACCCCTTCTACCTTCCAGTCTGGAGTCAAGCTTACTGCCACCTGTACTTCTCCTAAAGTTGATGCCACCCTATACCGTTAGATAGTTGGTAGCCTCTTATACTTGACTCATACCCATCCTGATATTTCCTTTTCTATTGGTCTTGTTGCCCAGTATATGAAAACACCCCATGAAATCCATTGGAAAGTGGCTTAAAGGATACTTCATTATGTCTGTGGTACAATTCAGTTCGAGATACATTACAGTTCAGGGCAGACTCCTTATTTGGTTGGTTTCACTGATTCAGATTGTGCCAGTTACCTTGATGATCGGAAGTCTACTGTAGGTTATGTTTTCAGCCTTGGTTCATGACCTGCCACTTGGGCCTGTAAGAAACAATAGGATATTGCACTTTCTTCAATAGAAACAAAGTACCGAGAAATGGTAAATGCAAGTCAGGAATCCTTGTGGCTTCGACAGATCCTTTCAGAGTTTGGATTCGAGCAGCAACATCCGACCAACCTTTGGTACGACAATCAAAGTGCCATCAAGCTCGCCAAAGACCTATTTCAACATCATCCCAACAAGCACATCGAGCTACACATGCATTTCATCAGAAAACGCATTCATGATCAAGTTATTGAAGTGCTCTTTTGCCCTACTTAAGATCAAGTTGTAGACATTTTCACAAAGTCTCTTATAGAAGTAAAGTTATCCAAACTTCTATCTATGTTAGGAGTTCAGGAAGTTGTCATTAAGGGGGGATAAGCTCTAATTCATCCTTCCTTCTCTTATTGTGTCACTATTGTAAATCCTTCAATCCTATCCCAAGTTGTTCTTAAGGGGGGATGTTAGGATATTTAAACACTTAGGATTTAGTTAAGATTTACTTAGTCTAATGTGTTGTTAGGTAAAAGTGTGTTTCTTTAGTATGCATTAGTATGCATTTGTAGTTAGGAAATCCGATGTTCAATATATGTTTCTGACATAGAGTGATCCAACGGTTCATACTCTCCTTGATATTAACGGCCATTGATACGTGGCTTAGCACCCGATTTGTCCATGATCTCTATTTAAAGAGCATGGAGGGTCATTTTCCAGATGATCGATTGTGAGAAACTCTCTTGTAAAATCTATCTGTAATCTTTTTGTTTGCATTAATAAATTACTCCAAGTGTCTGCGTTGGCTAGAAAACCTAGAACTAGGGGGACCTTTCTCTTCCACATGGACATTATCCCTTGAGGGCCCTGGACATCACCATCATAACCCTAGACATCATCCATAACTAGGGTTTTCATTTTGGAGGCATTTATGAGCATGGTGGCATGTGTGGGCATCATCTAGGGATTTTGGAGGCCAAGTGCCCCACATTTATAGCTCAACGTTGCACCTATGGGCCTCAACGTCACCCTAGAAGGGAATGACATCACCCTTGAAGGTATATTTAGATGCAAATTAATTTAATTATGTCAAATTTTAATTTTATTTTAAATTGGCTAGGTCAGCCTTATTTTGACCTGAAAATTAATTAAAGTTCAAACTTTTGTATAAATAAACATAAAGTACTCTCATTTTTACATCATAACTTGTCCTTGGAGACAAGAGGTCTGCAATTTGCACCCTATTAGGGTTATTGGCTGAAATTGTGCGGTGCCACTTTTGTTTAAGGCTTATTTGTGAAAATTGGATCAATTTTTGGAAGTTTATGGTGATCTTGCATGGTATTCTCATGATTATTCTTGGTGAAAGTACGTGAAATCTACATTTTTCATCTATTGAATGGTTTATTGTATGGTTTTATTTTCTCATACAATATTATGAAATTGCATGGTGTATTTAATGCTTGAAGTAAGAAACTTAAGTTGCTACTCTCTTACTTTTTATTTTCCAAGCTTTTCATTGAATTAATCTAGTAACTAGAGAAACCCTAGAGCCCTAAATTGCTAGCACTCTAAGGGTTTGGACTTAGTTATTGTTGCATAAGTTTTAATCCATAATAACGATAAGGAGAGCAAGGCACTAGGGCCTAGAATTTCCTACACCCTAGCACCTTGTCTCTTGAGGTCAAAGCATAGGGGGACTTAAGTTACTACTTCTCCTATGCCTTTTCCCTCTTAGATTTTTGTGCATCATCATCATTGATTTGCAGTCTTAGAAGAATCTGTCCAACTTGAATCCATTAACCTTGAAGGAACTAGTCCTCCTCTCTTACTTCTTGACAAGACTCAACTCAAAATTGTTCACTTCATACTCAAACTATTTCACTTTATACTCTACTAACAACTAATTTTCTATTGTCATAATCACTGCTAAAACTATCATTTCACAACTTATATTAGCATACTAACCATCTAAGTCAACCCATAATTTGTATAAGGTAAGGTACTATCAATAAGTGTTAAAGTGTATGTTTAATTGCCTTTTTAGAGTACAAATTTTGAAGGTGTTACCGCTGTCATAATAGTTGTTACATCCATTTTTGCTGCCCTAAACATCCCTAAAATCATCCATAAAACCATTGGGCATTTGTACTAAGAAAACCATAATCCTTGGATATTGAAGTAATTTCTTATTGATCTATTATAGTACTTTTTATGAAGTGGTTTTATTGCTATCATCAACATTAATCAATGTTGTTTGGACAACCATTTAAGTCATTCATTGACTTGTATTTATCTTGAAAAGTGTGAGTGACAAACCATTGCCAAGTTTGCAACACTATTGTATCTCTTCCTTGTAATCATAACTTTCACCTTTCAAGATCCATTTCTTCTACTACGATCTCACTTTCATTATATAGTAACTTGTTTAGGAAGCACATAATTTGTTTAAGAAGTCATTGATTATAATTGTTGCTACTAACATTTGATTTTTCATTGGTAAAGTCTAGGTATAAACCCATTTTAATTTTCCCATGTTCCTTTCAAATTCACCAAAGTGACTTCTTCCACTGAGTAACCTAGAGAGAGAGGTGGGTTTTCAGTGTATTGTTTTCCCCTTCATGAACCAACTAGGTCCTGGGACGTTTGCCTTGGAGTGAGGCTTTCCTCCTCCTAAAGAGAAAGTGGTACCCTATTGGGGTGACAATGATAGGGTTACCTTTGTGTTACATCAATCTAGGCCTACCTTCCTTTAGGCTTGGGTAGGCATAGATTGTGTGGTAACATTTTTGGCGCCATTGTCGGGGAACATCGAGTCAATTTTCCTTGAACAAAAAAACTTCGGTAAGATTTTTTCTCAAATCCTTTCACTTTTCAAATCTTACCTGATGACTCCACTGAGGGCGATTCCCTCTTTTCCCTTTGATAATTCCTATAAGGATTATCTGGTGACTCCACTAATGATAAAACCAACCGTGTCTTCTCAATGGGACCTAGGTAATTTTAAACCCTTGGATATGAGTGAAATTCGGGGTTACCCTCGACAAATTCCTTCGAGGTATGAAAATTGGTTCCCTAGATTCATTGGTAATGAAGGGGTTAGGGCCAAAGATCACATGGGTAATTTTTTGGCTTTCCTTCAACTCCACCCTATCAATGATGATGATGAATATTTGGCAATGAAAATATTCTCTGCCACTCTTCATGGAAATGCTAGGAAATGGTATGATGATCTCCATGATGCTAGCATCACATCTATGGACATGTTAGAAGAAAAATTTCTAGAGAAATGGGGTATTAAATCAGAATATATCCACATGATAATAAAAAACTCGAGTACATGAAACAAATTAAGAATGAGACTATCAAAGAATTCCATACCAGGTTTGAGAAATTGCTATAAAAAATCCCTACAAGCCATCGTCCTGAAGACAAGTACCTCGTTTACCTCTATACCAATGCACTCTTAGTGAAATTATTGTAATATCCCTAGGCTGAACCCAAATGTAAATGTAAATGAAAATATACTTAAGCTGGTGAGTTGTCTTATATATTTTTGGCATGCATCTTCTATGGCTTAGTGCGTGCATTTACCACACACTAAAATGATGAAATGAGCACATTCCAAGATACCACGCATAACAACTTAAGTGTGAACGATTTTAAGGCTAGGGATCCTTTGTGTATATGTTTTGTTTTATAGGCTGGTGAGCCAGTTATTATAAGCTAGGATGCTTATATTTTGATTAGGCCGGAGAGCCTAGATGTTAAAGGCCAATGCACCTACTTTTGTATATGTCTTAAAATTAATATAAAAGACATTGTTGTGCGTAGACCAACCATGATAAAAGAGTATGGGGGACTAAACTACACTAGTTAAAGAAAGGGAGGGGCCTAAAAGTTAAGGAAAAGGGATAAACTAGGGAGCTTAAGCCAAAAAAGAATATTATATTAATATTTCTTAAAACATAAAGTATGGATAATTATTTTATCCTAAGTTCTAAAGTTGGGGACAAGTGGGGCAAAGTAGCTCCCAACACGATAAGTGTGAAGTTGGGGACATGCATACATATTGTTGGGAATTAGTTCATTTCCTATGATATTGTCCATCATTATTCCCATCATTCCTTCCATCATTTAGTCATCGATTCAATCATACATGAGCATGCACACACCCATGGAGATATCCCTTATATCTTCATCACGGTACCTGAACCTGTATCCATAGACATACTTGTTTGTGTAGCTGGTTAGCTGGGGAGATGGATTGAAGAAGATGGTTTTCAGGCCCATGGGATACTGAAGAAGTAGGTTGTTAGGCCTGTGGGATATTGAAGAGACGGGTTGTCAGGCCCATGAGAAATTTCTCTCTGGGTGAGAGAATTACTGGGAATTGATTTCCTGAAGGTGCCAAACTGCAGCTACAAGGGTCTACGACTTCCTGTCTAGCCTGTTGTTGAAGCCCTGGAAGGGAAGTGGGTTAGTCGAAGGACTGTTGAGCAAAGAAGGGGTACACTTCTCGGGGTGGGACATGCATGTGGGGAATGAGAGATTCTAGGATGTTAGTTTGAGTAGGCACCTATGACAGAGTCTTTCCTATTTTCCATGAGCCATTAGCCTGGTTAGGAACCCTTTACTCAGGTGGAGTTTAGTCCCATCTTAGGGGTAAATCACTGTTGAGGGTGATGAACAATTTGGTCTAAGTCTAGGAGGTTTGTGGAAGGTCTGCACGTAGTTGGTGATATTCTTACCAAGATAAGTGTCAATTGTGTGATAAATTTACATGTTGCATTATTATTTCTGTGTTTATTTTTATGGGTATTGTTGTATATGCTACATGTATATGTTTACTATTATTTAAGTGTGAATCTGTGTATTTACAGATGTATTGGTATGCTTATGTTTTATATATAATGCTTATGCAAGAGTTTTGTGTGTATATATTTTAATTGCATGCAGTTTGAAAAATGTATGTGGAATAGCTCAGTTAGATGTTGGGTATGTTACAGTATGTTCCGCAGAGAGAATAAAAGAGTTCTCCGGTGTAGAATGGCCCAACCTAGGTGGTCGGGGACGTTAAAAAATCATGTCAGAGCTAAGTAAAGTGTTTGAGTAGTGGAATTGCCCGACCTGTTGGTGGCCGAGGATGTTACAATTAGGATTTCTCCTTAGTAAAAAAAGGCCAAGAACAATCCATGAAGCTTATCATATGGCTATACAAATCAAGGAGTTCTCTCCTTGTTCAAGGGAGAACATATCTTTACTCTATAAGTCAATGTTGATGACCCCAAGGATACCCTAGATACTCTTAGTTTGGAGATATTAGTTTCCCTTGATATCTTTGTTAGTAAATTCTAGGAAAGAAGGGACTAAGTCATCAACCAACAAGAGGTTGAAGAGAGGGATCCTAATGAAGGTTTCCAATCCCATGAGGAAGAGAAAGAACTTACTCCTGCTTCTACCAAGGATAACGAAGAGATGGTTGAAGAGCGAGAGCTTGGATATATCAAACATGATGATGCAGTATTAATGCATGGTCCTCCCTTTAATGAAGCTATCCGAGATACTATTCCACCTGCAAAAAAATAAGAGGATGAGGTTAGTCATTTTCCTTTTCAGGTTTTTGACGATACCTTATTATATGATTCGAAAGGTGAAGAAGAAAGGGAATCCTTGGACAGGTTAGACCCTATGTATTATGAAGCTAAAGATGTAGGGGAAAGTCATGAGGATGAAGCAATGATGCTTGTTATTTCATTTGATGAAGTCATCCAAGTCTTCAATGCTCCTGCACAGCAAGAAGTGAATATGGTAATTTATTTCCCTTTCCAATATTTTGAAGATGCTTTATTTTGTGATTTGGAAAGTGAAGAACTGTTAAAGGATCCCTTGGATGTTTTAAGCCCTTCATGTTATGATAAAGGTAATGCCATGGTTGATAATATTGATGAGTTCATACACATTGGGAAACGTAAATGAGATGTGATTGGGTTTGATGGGGATCCCATTTACAACATTGAGGGTCATTTCCAAATGTTTCCTTTACAACTATCATATGAGTTTACTACTAATTTTGAAATTTGGAAACAAGGAGATGATGTGGTTGCAAATGTTTTACAAGAACCCAATAGTGACCTAGTTCTATGTTCTCCTGCTGATTTTCGTTCATACCTTGAGGATTTTGATGAGTATTCCTTTGAGCACTTGGATTTATTCCATGAAGAATATCATCAACCACCGTTGTGCTCAGATATTGATAAGGGTGAGGAAATTGCTTTTCCGAAGGAGAGTACTTGTGACAAGGTTTTCCATCCTCCTTCGACTACTTTACCTCACTATGTCACTAAGGGTCCAATTGGGAAACATGTTACTTGTCTTACGTTTTCTCTAGGGAAAATCCTTCTTTTAGAATTCAAGGGTAGGTTGAATGCCTTAAGAAGAAATTTGTTATCTCGGTATTCCAACCTTCCCCTAAGAAGTTGTCGGTCATCCTATAGGTTCTTGATAGTCCCTTTCCAGACCTCAAGGTGTGATGAAGTCCAAGGTAGCCAACCTTCAAACTCTTGATTCAATATTTTGAGGCTTTTATTTTTCATGATCCTTTTTTGAGATGGATTGAGCACTTTCCTAGAAGTGTAACTTGGCATAATTTTGTTCCTCCCTCCTACCTCCATGAGATAGACTTTAGGATTTTCTATCATATGATACATTCTCTAACTCATGTTATTTTTGTGCTTAACTTGCCATTGTTTTGGTTTACAATGAATCATAGAGGCAAGTATTATGAGGCAATACTAGGATGGTTTCACTAGTTATATGACTACACCTAGCATTCAACCAATAGGTAAGTAGTAGTAGGTAAGAATTTGCATCCATTGTATATAACATATACATATCATGTTGTCATAGTGTTGGTTACTTCTCTCTTTCTACCATTCTTGGATCGAGCCAGGTTCAGATCTATTATGGTTTCCAACAAAACCGTCTAAAACTATCGCCCCCCTGGAAAACAAGAAGGCAACACAGTACATGGGGTGCACTGTACAATCTCACCCAAGATAGTTCTATGGGTGGCTGCAACGCTCATGTGACTGCAACCTGGGAATGAGTGGGGATCTGGAATTGAGCCCTGTGATATTTATTTAATTATTATAACATACATCTATGCTAAGTACTCTATGATTCTTAATCATGCATGTAAAACAATAAGATCTAGCTACTTCATCAAAAATTCATCTAAGATCTAATCATTAACAACAAATATATAGCAATGAATCATTCACATAACATATAAGATACGTGGCTCATCCCCTCTTGGGCTACGTCCACAAAGATCTGGCTCTAGGGATCTTTTCTTATTGTTCTGTCATCTATGGCGTCGTGCGCATTACAATCCTCCCTCAGTTGGATCAATATATTTAATGTGGCAGACTAGATGACACTAGGATTCTCATCCTGCAATCTAATGCTCAAGATCTACCTTCTTTTCTCTCTTCATCTCAACAAATTACACAACAACCTCAAATATTACAGTCATTCTTACATTATGGAAATTACAATCACACCAAAACCTATCCAACTCTTCGAACAACATCAATAACAACAACAACAACAAAAACAACAACATCGACCTATACCTCCTAGGTACCTCTTTATACTTATCTTTGGCCTATCATCCATTACATCCTCTTACCAAAAACCTGTTGGGCCCCAACAACTCCCCCTAAATGTTTACAAAATTTAAAGGGCCCCCATTAGAATCTTGATAATTATGATGAGCTACAGAATCAACATTTTCAAGTAGTTCCATACCTTGGCTTGATTTGATACAAACTTAAGACATTCACTATCGTATGAGAAATTCATTACAAGAGTATATATCAAAATTTATAAACGAGCATAGAAATCTCAATTTAAACAAAAACGTTAATTTTTATCAACTGTTTACTTTCGTTTAAATTATGATTATGTGTTCTTTATTTTGCTCATTAGCAAGTTTGACTATTTTGAATAATGTGTTCAATACTTCATCAAATAATATCTTGGTTGGTTTGTCATTTTCATAAAATCATTTGGTGATATTAATTAATTAA
>JASDQU010103242.1:390407-409520 GCA_032191745.1 Picea mariana | reverse complement strand
ATCTATCATTTGTTTGATTTTGTAAAAAACCAAAATTAATATTTTTCTCTTCTCCATTAACTTGAAGCTTCTAGAATTTTAAGATCATATTTGAAAGGAAATTATAAACAATGTTTCTTTAGAACTTATATTCAGTTTAAATTCATTTTTGATTTTATTGTTCTAGATTTTGTTTTATTCACAATTTTTAGGTTATTAATTTAGGTTTCTTTTTGTTTCACATGTTTTTATTACCAGTTATTTGGTACAAATCTGATCATGGCTTGATTTTTTTATCCAAATACGTTCAAGATGATTGATCCAAAAATAATATTGGATTGCTACAAATAATTTTATGAGCAACAACAGATAAAATTTGGAAAGGCGTCAAGATCAGATAGGCGATTTGGCAGGACTCATTGCATCCAAACTGTGAGGAATTTGAAGAAACGGTTGAAAACCCATTTCCCAAATGGAACCGTTTACCTTTCACTTAGAGATTTTCCCAAACAAATGCATGATTTGAGAGATATTTGTGTATTATTAGGAGGAAAATTTCAGGTGGTGGAAATTATTAGTGATGCCCAGACTGCTCACTCATTGTATAAATATATGAGAAAGTTTAGAGCCAGAGAGATCCAAGAATTGGAGAGGAGGATTTTTATCCTTTCTCTTTTTTATATTATTTATTTTCTAAACTTTTCTTCTTTTCAAATGGAGTAAGAGATGGCTGGAATCTTTGAGAGAATGGACGAGTATTTTCAAAGAAGAATATGGAATTCCAAGTTGCTTAATGGCTTTTGTGCTATGACTAAAATGGTTTTATTTTCATTATAATATCTTCATATTCTTTGAATAATTGATTATGAATTGATTTAAATTAGCTTTGGTCTATTTTATCAATACATGGTTAATTGTTATCATTTATGTATTAATTTTATTTTTATTTTTAAGAGTCTATTATCTCAAAAATTCTTCCAGGACTACAGTATGGGCATGTGATTTTGAAAAAGAATATGGAAAGAAATTCATCTTTGGATTTAGACCTATGTGATGCTTATTCCATTTCGTTCTTCCATTACTATTGTATTATGAGAATGTTATTATGGTTGATTTTAGATTTAGCTTGTCATCATATGGTGTTTTCATAGTATTAAATGTTATATGTTGTCCATAATTTATTATTCCATTTTTTAGGTGTGATCAATCGATCATTTGATTATTGTGGAATTTATTTCTAATGTTAAATGATGGATAATATCAATACACAGAATTGAGTTTTCTTTCATTCTAAAATATTGATTATCTTAAGATCACATGATTTTTAATTAGTTGTCTTCCTGTTGTTATTAATTTACTCCAATATCAAATACTTCTTTGAATGTATTTTGGAAGTGCTAGTATTGTTTTGTTATAGGTTTCCCTTAACAACAGTACATGCACGAGCTCACACAACACAAGAATATAAACTCAGTTGATTGATCAGTTAGAGGTTAGTAGATGCATTCTTATATTTTATTTAGAGTTGTTTATGAATAAAACAATGATTACATTAATTAGCTTTGACTTTTTTTGTGCAACTGTTTCAATCGTATTCATTTAGTATTTATTTGTTTAATATATTTAAAAAAAAACAAAAAAGAAGTGTTGTTCATATTTGATTCAGAAACCTTATCAAACAATCATTTTCACAAGATTTCATGCAAACCTTGTAACCTATATATAGATTGTTTATATTCACATTTATTTTTAATAAACATTAGTCAGTAATATATCATTTGTTAGAATCATTGATTTTAGTTTAGTTTCATTTCATTTATTATTTTTAGGACTTTAGTTGGATAACGGAGCCATTAAACCAGTCAGAATAGGTTACACCAAACAACTTGGGTTATTTAGACAACCCTGTACCAGATCTATTCTTCTAGTTGACAGCATGTCAAATTTGCCCATCAACAAATGGCGCTAGAAGGAGGGCCAAGGTAATTTTAATGATTAAATGTTTTACCTCTCAGCCTGTCATAATTCCAGATTTATAAATTCTTCTTTTGTGTCATATTGAAATGCACTAGAAGGTAGGCCAGACTAACAAGCTGACCTTATAGGAGTCTTTGTTTTGAATTTAATTAATTTCCCATGGCTCCCCAAATTACTATGTTAGAACATCCTTTCCACTTCTCATTACTTGATATTCCCAACAAGACAGTCTCTCTCTTGTCCAAAATCACCTTTGATGGTGGGGGAAATATATCTGCAAAAGACCATATTAACAAGTTTTGGTGTAAATGCATCAAGCATGATATTTCTGATTTAAAGGTTTTGTGCAGATTGTTTGATTTTACTTTCAGGTGTCAGATTAAACATTGGTTTGAGTCTTTCCAGCATATCACATTATTGATTGATTTTAGTTTGTATATGAATTTTTAGATTCTTTTGAAAACTATGATTACAATCAATAATGTGAATAATTTTAGACTTTACTAATCAATGGCAATTCATCTCCAAAAGACTTTTCAACAAGAATCCTTCATGTTCTCTGTAAATTTAATCTTGATGACATGTCATTTGTACTAAATTTCCTCTATGATACTTGCATCCCTTTCATTCAGTCACATTCAATAGAGAATGATGACTCGGTTGCAAATCCTACCACTCAATTGTGAGAATAATTTTGTTCGGAGGATGAAAGGAATCCATCCGAAAATTTTGAACAAGCAAGGGAGGTAGAATTTATTGAAAATGTTCTTACTGACAATCAAATTGGTTTTTCCTTTGAATCATTGTATAATTAGTCCTTGACCATCATGGAAGAATATTTGATGTTGGGTCAAGGTGAATGTCCATATTCTTCTAACTCTTTCTCTAATCAGTACTTAAATTCAGTTATTGAAGAACACTTAGGTGATGAAAATGATATTAAGCATTCTAACATTCCAATGAAACTGATTAGAGATGCAGATATGCAATTGGAAGAAGAAACCTTAAACCATCATCCACAAATCATACCTTATCCATGGGAAAAATTAGATGTTTGTCATGAAAATTTTGAATTATCTATCATACATGAGACAAACTTAGATGATCATATTATGTTGAATAATTTATCACCAAAACAGATTGAAAGTTTTAAGGAAAGTAAAGAGGAATGTCTTGAGAATAACATTGTTAACTATCATAGCTAAAAATATTCTTTTCATGTTCTCATTTCTGAATCCTTTTACTCTTTATATCCCGATCTCTTCTTAGATTCTGGTGGACTTGATACTTTACCCACAATATCTTACCCTTTACCATAATATTGATAAGTTTTCCAAACTTACTTGCACTCTTACATGCCATTATGACTCATATCACAACCAGATTGCATAATGGTTGGAGGATTCATACATCAAGAAGTTTCAAAAAAATGGTAAGGTTGTGCTTGTTTTTATTTTAAAAGAATATATAAGAGGTAAGCATGACATATTTATTTTGTATCTGCAAATACTACATTCTTTTCTGATTTTTTATTTTCTATGGCTTGCAGGATTGGAGTTACTACGATGGCTACATTGGAAGCATGAATTCACTTAGTATTTTTTATTTGTTTAATAGTTTAGAGTAGGTTTAGGAGTAGGTTTCATTAAAGTTTTATTTCTCAGTGTTTCTCTTTGTAATAATGCAGTTATGAACACAAGTGGGCACACCAAGAGAACCATAATATGAATGTTGTCAAGGAAGTCCAGTTTAAATCTTTTTCTCTCCGCTTTTCGTTGAATATTTCTTTTCAAAAATGCAGTATCATCATGAAAAATTTAAATGGAAAGTAAAGAGATAAGTAAATTTGAACTATCAATTCAACCCTGACCCAAGGTTGCACGAGTAGGACTACACTCATCTTAGTAAGGATTTTTCTATTTTCTTTTAGTCTCTTTTATTTTTGATAATAATGCTTGGTCAAAGTAGCATCTCATGCATCACTATATTAATAAAATAACTTGCTCGCACATGATATTTTATATGATTTAGTTCTTCATTTATTTTACAGTGAGATGCTAGTGGATCCAAAAGCTCAATTTTTTTTTGGCCAAAATCGTTTCTTGAATTTTTTTCTTTTGTTGTTTTGATTTTGTGTACTTCTGATTTTGAGTCCCATTAATAACATTTGATCTGGTTTTCTATGTGTTTTTTGTTTTCTTTGATTTCTTTGAATGAGTTTTCTTCTTATCTTTCTTTTTAAATCAATATATTTCTGATCAAAAAGTATTGTCGAAGGAAGCATTTATTTTAAGACTTGTTTTTTTCAAGAAAATTGAAATATTTCAAAGAGGTCATGATAATAAGATATAACTCAGACAACTGATTTTTAAATCAATTGTCACTTTCATTTTGTCCTCAAATTGTCTTTGCCAAAGTATTACACCTGAGATATGGTTTAAATCTTTGAGAATTACGATGATCTTTTTACTTTTTACGCTGTCCATATTCTTAAGGAATCACTTTTAAGTGCTTTCCCATTCTCTAGATGATTTCTTAAAGGAAATCTAAAATCTCTAAACCATGATAAAACTTCCAGTTTTGAAAGAAAATAAATAACATGATTAGCTATTCACTTGTATTGCAATTAACCTCCAGTATCACCCTGCTCTCTTTGTCATCAAGAAATCTATAATTGTCTTATTATTTAAAAGTGACATAAGAGGGTTGAAAGCACTTATGTGTGGGTAGTGTGTGTAAATCCGTCGGTGTACTGAACAGGCTCGCTAGCAGCGGGTAAATGCACACATGATACCAACACAACTTCGTCGGGGTAGTGAACAAGCCTGCTGGCAACAAAGCAATGTCGGGTCTAGAGGTAGCAGGTATATGTTTTTAAATTAAAATTTATGGAAGTATACATCATGTGGATACAACTATTGGATGGGATTAAAGCATTTGAGTGGGTTAAATGGCATCCCTGTCGAGGCTATGGATGCCTGCTGGAAGCAGTGGCTCTGTCAATGGTATTGAAGTTCTTTTATAGACGTCATGACTCTTTGATTAAGACATTATTTCAGGTTTTAATCTCCTGCAAAAAAAATTCTATTGTCTTGTTATAACATTGAGCTTATCCTAATACTATATGGTCTCATAGTGAATTTATTTCAGGGAGCTTAAATCCTTTTATTAGTCTTATTATTTTCTTCCTGAGATGAAATCTTACCAGATCAGAGATAACTGCTTCACCCAGTAAGTCGCCATTTGTTGGGCCCCAACAAGTCCCCCTAAATGTTTACAAAATTTAAAGGGCCCCGATTAGAATCTTCATAATTATGATGAGCTACAGAATCAACATTTTCAAATAGTTCCATACCTTGGCTTGCTTTGAGACAAACTTAAGTCATTCACTATAGTATGCGAAATTCATTACAAGAGTATATGTCAAAATTTATAAACGAGCATACAAATCTCAATTTAAACAAAAACGTTAATTTTTATCAACTGTTTACTTTCGTTTAAATTATGATTATGTGTTCTTTTCTTTGCTCATTAGCAAGTTTGACTATTTTGAATAATGTGTTCAATACTTCATCAAATAAATTCTTGGTTGGTTTCTCATTTTCACAAAATCATTTGGTGATATTAATTAATTAAATTATTTTTTCATTTTGCATCTCATTTCAAAATAAAAATAGTAATAATAAAAAAGAATTATCTATCATTTGTTTGATTTTGTAAAAAACCAAAATTAATATTTTTCTCTTCTCTATTAACTTGAAGCTTCTATAATTTTAAGATCATATTTGAAAGGAAGTTATAAACAATGTTTGTTTAGAACTTATATTCAGTTTAAATTCATTTTTTATTTTATTGTTCTAGATTTTTTTTATTCACAATTTTTAGGTTATTAATTTAGGTTTCTTTTTGTTTCATAGGTTTCTATTATCAGTTATTTGGTACGGATATGATCATGGGTTGATTTTATTATCCAATACGTTCAATATGAATGATCCAAAAATAATATTGGATTGCTCCAAATAATTTCATAAGCAACAACATATAAAATTTGGAAAGACGTCAAGACCAGATAAATGCGTTTGTAGGACTCATTGCATCCAAACCGTACAGAATTTGAAGAAACGGTTGAAAACCCATTTCCCAAATGGACCCTTTTACCTTCTGCTTAGATATTTGCCAAAACAAATGCACGATTTGAGAGATATTTGTGTATCTTTACGAGACAAATTTCAGGTGGCAGAAATTATTAGTGACGCCCTGACTATTCACTCATTGTATAAATATATGAGAAAGTTTAGAGCTAGAGAGATCCAAGAATTAGAGAGGAGGATTTTTATCCTTTCTCTTTTGTATATTATTTATTTTGTAAACTTTTCTTCTTTTCAAATGGAGTAACGGATGGCTAGAATCTTTGGGAGAATGGATGAGTATTTTCAAAGAAGAATATGGAATTCCATGTTGCTTAATGGCTTTTGTGCTGTGAGTAAAACTATTTTATTTTCATTATAATATCTTCATATTCTTTGAATAATTGATTATGCATTGATTTAAATTAGCTTTGGTCTATTTTATCAATACATGGTTAATTTTTATCATTTATGTATTAATTTTATTTTTATCTTTAAGAGTCTATTATCCCAAATATTCTTCCAGAACTACAGTATGGGCATGTGATTTTGAAAAAGAATATGGAAAACAATTCATCTTTGGCTTTAGACCTATGTGATGCTTATTCCATTTCGTTCTTCCATACTGTTGTATTATGAGAATGTTATTATGGTTGATTTTATCTTTAACTTGTCATCATATGGTGTTTTCATACTATGAAATGTTATATGTTGTCCATAATTTCTTATTCCATTTTTTAGGTGTGATCAATCGATCATTTGATTATTGTGGAATTTATTTATAATGTTAAATGATGGTTAATATTAATACTCATAATTGAGTTTTCTTTCGTTCTTAAATATTGATTATCTTAAGATCACATGATTTTTAATTAGTTGTCTTCCTGTTATTATTAATTTACTCCAATATCAAATACTTCTTTGAATGTATTCTGGAAGTGCTAATATTGTTCTGGTATAGGTTTCCCTTAACAATAGTACAGGCAGGAGCTCATACAACACAAGAAGATAAACTCAGTTGACTGATCAGTTAGAGGTTAGTAAATGCATTATTTTCTTTTATTTAGAGTTGTTTATGAATGAAACAATGATTACATTAATTAGCTTTGACTGTTTTTGTGTCACTATTTCAATCGTATTCACTTAGTATTTATTTGTTTAATATCTTAAAAAAAAAAAGTGTTGTTCATATTTGATTCAAAAACCTTATCAAAAAATCATTTTCGCAAGATTTCATGCAAACCTTGTAACCTGTATATAGATTGTTTATATTCACATTTATTTTTAATAAACATTAGTCAGTAATATATCATTTGTTAGAATCATAGATTTTAGGTTAGTTTTATTTCGTTTATTATTTTTAGGACTTTAGTTGGATAATGGATCCATTAAACCCGTGATAATAGGTTACACCAAATGGCTTGGGTTATTTAGACAACCCCGTACCGGATCTATTCTTCTAGTTGATGGCATGTCAAATTTTCCCATCAACAAATGGCGCTAGAAGGAGGGCCAAGGTAATTTTAATGATTAAATGTTTTACCCCTCAGCCTGTCATAATTCCAGATTTATAAATTCTTCTTTTGTGTCATCTTGAAATGCACTAGAAGGTAGGCCAGACTGACAAGCTAATCTTATAAGAGTCTTTGTTTCGAATTTAATTAATTTCCCATTGCTCCCCAAATTACTGTGTTAGAATATGCTTTCCACTTCTCATTACCTGATATTCCCAACAAGACAGTCTCTCTCTTGTCCAAACTCACCTGTGATGGTGGGCGGAATATATCTGCAAAAGACCATGTTAACAAGTTTTGGTGTAAATTCATCAAGCATGATATTTCCGATCTAAAGGTTTTGTGCAGATTGTTTGATTTTACT
This sequence comes from Picea mariana, assembly GCA_032191745.1. NCBI lineage: Eukaryota > Viridiplantae > Streptophyta > Pinopsida > Pinales > Pinaceae > Picea > Picea mariana. The sequence goes on along the minus strand of JASDQU010103242.1, from coordinate 401,559 downwards.
TTCAGGTGTCAGATTAAACATTGGTTTGAGTCTTTTCCAGCATATCAAATTATTGATTAGTTTTAGTTTGTAGATGAATTTTTAGATGCTTTTGAAAACTATGATTATAATCAATCATGTGAAGAATTTCAGACTTTACTAATCAATGGAAATTCATCTCCAGAAGACTTTTCAACAAGAATCCTTCATATTGTCTGTAAATTTAATCTTGATGACATGCCCTTTGTAATAAATCTCCTCTATGATGCTTGCATTCCTTTATGTAACATCCCACTCTGGCGCACTGAGAAAACTTATTCTTTGAGGACACTTGCTCGCAAGTGATCCGAACTATTATGATATTAAAACATTTGTCCTTGATTATGATACGTTATGGTAGATGACATGATGTTTTACTACTTTGAAATAGACAAGTTCTATTGACTCGGTTTTACTGAGTGTGTAGGGTTTTGGACCTTGAGGATGCAGAGGCATCGACGGAACCCTTGGACTCCGGATCGAGTCAGGGAGTGTGCTATTGGGGGTTTGATTGTTTTACTTTGATTTTAGTACATTTGATTGGATGATATGATGTGGACATGTCTGACATGATTGTTGATGATGCAGGCTGACGATAGCTTGCCGACCAGATTCACATATGGAGTAAAAGGGCCACACACAACTACCAGAGAGGTTGAGGGAGAGGTGTGGACAACAGCCCTGCCACAGCCTACTAGCATTACCACCATGGCTTGAACTGTAGGTTAACGATTACATAGTTCGAGAGGACCCACGATGCCGTGAGGGCCGACTGCGATAGTCGTTCGTGATGATTCTAAAGGGCGCGTAATAAGGCAGGGGCCTTATTCCTTAGAAGCCCTTAGTCTCCCACAAGTTCACCTGGCAGAGTGTTGACTCCAAGGGTTATTGATATCTACCAATCAGTCAAGAAGCGAGTGGCACCCTTGGAGCACGTGGTGCATCCTAAAGGCACGTCGCACAAAAGAAACAAAAGGACGAGTGGCACCCTTGGAGCACGTGGTGCATCTTGAAGGGAACGTCGCGCAAAAGAAACAAAAGAGTGAGTGGCACCCTAGAAGCACGTGGTGCGTCATGAAGGGCACATCACACAAAAGAAACAAAAGAGGTGAGTGGCACCCTTGGAGCACGTAGTGCGTCCTGAAGAGCACGTCGTGTTGATGATGATGAAGGAACAAACCTAGATGGAGCTAAGGCATTTAACACATTAAGAAATTCTTAAAAAACTCCCCTAATTAAATGTCGCCCAGTTCATAATCTAAGTCCTAAGTCTAAAACTTCTCTAGGGGTAAAATTTTGTTTAACCTTAAGAAAAATACCCTATAAAAATAAGAAAATAAAAATTAAACTAAAAACCACTTAAGTAATAGTTTTAGTCTTCATGAAATTTTTGGGGTAAAATGAAGAGAGTAAGAATTTAATTAAAATCAATGGATTTAAAATTGTAAAGAAGAATTTAATTGTTTAACTTGTGAAAGTGTAAAAGCTATTAAATTATTAATCAAAAGGAAAAGAGGTTAATTTGCGCAGCTGCCATTTTGTCTCTAATAAAAAGGGGAAAGAAGGGAATAGTAAAATTTAGGAAACTAAGGAATGGAGGAAACATAATAAAGGAAAGAAGGGAACTTATGGTAAAAAGCGAGGTCAACTTAGTAAAGAATCTGCAATAAAGAACCTTATAAATTGAACTAATTTAGCAACATCATTTAGGGAAAGTATTTAAAACCTGTAAGGGAATCTAGGGACACCTAGGAGTAAAAATAGGAGCAACTCTAGGTGGGTGAGGGAGATGAGACAATTATTAATTTAAAGAAAATAATTATTGGAGGAAAGTGGGGGATGGATGCCACTTGTACGAAGGAGAACTTTTGGAACTTTTTGTTTAAAAATTAAAATTTAATGAGATTAGGGAAAGAATGGAAGTGCTAAAATGCTATAAAAGAAAGAGAGGAGAAGGAAGAAAGGGGATCGACTGTTAGCATAACGTTACGCTACCGGATTAGTGACTTGACTAATTTACTTGTGAGGAGTTGGGATTTCCCAGCTCAGATAGGAGTGGTAGCTCAGCCTTGCGAGGCAAGCTGGGAAGCTAGGCGTACCATCTGGATAGTGTGTGGCCCCTTTGCGGCTCAGGGGGATAAGGGAGAAGCAGAGTACCCCTAGCATTGGCTGGGAGGTACTGGTGAGGTATTGATGGTCGGCTAGTGGGAGCGGGACGGAGCGTGCGGACGACACTCGGAGAAAGCGATAAGGCAACGATATGATTGTATTTTAGTAGATTGGAATGCATTACTACTTATGCTGGGATTGGTATATCAGTGTAAATGGATTGATTGGATTTCTTATGTATTTACTCATCGATTTCAAGTGTAACTGTTGTAACTGTTGTTTTTATTTAAAATTTCTCATGTGATACAGTAATTATTGTTACAATCCTGTACAATTTTATACTCTATAGGTTTCTTGGGTATGAATTACAACTAACAAGCTATTGAAGAACCTCTTGATAATAAATATTTTATTGTTGTTACTTACCTCTGCTATATTGCGAGATAATAAAAAAATTACTGTTGTTACCTACCTCTGTTAATAAAGTTATTTACCTCTGTTATTTAATTAGATAAAGAAAAATTTGTGTAATTATCAAGGCTGTAAAATTTTACTATGCAAATTTTGAGTAACTCTAGCCTTGCATCTCCATCCCCTGAATGACAAATTTCACTGTGTAATGTCACGCTGAAAAAAACTCTTTTCTGGCAATTTCGGGTGGTTAATTCTTACAGTAAATTGTTCTAGCAATTTTCCTTGTAAATTTGTTACTGAAGATAACTCTTCTGGCAATTTCGTTTTTGTATATGGTTACAGTGACATTGTTTCTGAAAAAAAGGAAAAATGTTTGGTAAATTGTTACTGAAATATGGTTCTGGCAAATTTGTTTTTGCATGCCGTGGGTTGCTGGCTATTGGCTCTGCGTTCTTTTAAAATTTATGTGTGCACCATTCAAATTCGTGTGCACCGTTCAAATTTATGTGTGCACCATTAATACCTTTTAAAATTTATGTGTGCACCGTTCAATTTTGTTTTTATTCCAAAACAGTTAGAATTAGCGTACCCCACGAATTTCGACCAGTAATCCCACGAATTTCGACCAGTAATCTCTACGTTTTGGGTTGTGAGTCCTTGTGATTGGGTGGAGGATATGCCCATGTTTTCCAACCACTTATTTTCTGCATTTTTTTTGTATAGCTCTGCGATTGGGGAGAATACCCATGCGTTTTCAAACCACTCAATCTCTTCATTTCTGGTTGTATTTCTATGAGATTGGGAAGAGGTTACCCACATGATTCTGTACCTTAAGAACTCCTTGCTGCTATCTCCAGGAAAAATTTTCTCAAAGTCGTAATCCCTTAAGGCAGACAATAACAAATTTTTCCTTTTGAGGTGACTATGGTTATGGCTGTAACCCTTTTGGTTGGGAAGGTTCTTTCTTTTTGGACAGTGGATTTTCAGAACCTTAAATGCTCAGACCCAATCCTCCATCTGTTCACCTTGCTGTTGGGACAAAATCCACCCTGTGTGTGAGCTGTTTGCCTTGCTCTTATTTTTCTGTAAAAAGCTAAAAGTTGTCGAAGGCTGTGCCTGGATCTGAGCGCCTCATTTAGATAGCCTTACTTGTGTACGCCTTCCACCTTAACCCTTTCCTTTATCTATCCTTGTTGGGTTTATTTGGACAACAAATGTTGTGATCGACATGTTTTCTTTATGTTGCTAATATTGTAGGTTAGCGCACTGTAAACTTGAAGTGAAATACCATGCCGACCTGCCAAAATTAAAAACATGATTGCCAGCTAAATAACTTAATCGAACATGTCTTCATATGGTAATGGTCAAGTTACATATTGCAGATAACGAAATTGTATTTATATTTATATTTTTAATATGGAAATATTTCAACTTTCTCTCTAAATTAATTCCATAATACAATAACAAATTTTTAGGAAACAAATTAATTCTTATATTAGTCATGAATGGCTTATATATATTATTACAATAAAAATTTGACAAAGTAAAAAAATGCTAACATAGATGATCTTCAAAGACATAATTAACTACAAAAATAAATGCATCGAGCTAAAACTCAACATGCTTAAGTTTATTAATGGATAGAATCAAGCAGTGACAATTTCCACTATCCTAAATATACATGACTTATCGTCTCCTCCCTATTTAGATTGAAAGTGTCCCCACTTTCTCTAATAGGTATGGGAAGTATGCTAAAAATGATGATTATGAAAAACATTTGTCTTGATTTGAGTGTTGAACTTGATTCCCAACAAGATAGGGATGATGTTTCTATTGTCTGGTGGAATGTGTGCACACGTCCAATAAGGTATCTTTGGAAAATGGTGGCTAGGAGTCTAGAATATTATATGTGTGATAGAGAATATGCTTTTCATCCTCCAAAAGAGTAAGATCATAGAATTTTAGATTTTGGACATTGATGACATCATGGATACCTAGCTAAAGAGGCAAGTCCAAATGATACATATTGACATTAAGATAGTGCAAGATCATATAGATCCCATAGCATAGTAGTTTGATTTTTTGGGTTTGAAGATCTTTGAAATGTTGTTTATTTAGTTGCAACCAAACATGATCATCCCTTCATAAATTAGACTTGAACTTGAGGGCATTCCTGAAGAGTTTTATTGCATTGTTGAGAGGGAACCTTGGTTCATGTAATGAATATGTAATTCTAGCTTCTCTTCGCATACCCCTAGAAGATTTCCTTAAAACAAGTTAAAGAGTTAAGATGCTTGAGATTGAAATGTAAATACCTCTCTTGATTTATTATTCTTTATGAGATGAATTTTACTCATGTACACTCATTGTTGACTTAGCATTTTAGTTGGTTCTGCTTGTGTCGGGCGAGATGTAGACACCTACATGTTCCTCAGAATAGTTGCCAGTCCTGAGACCTTAAATGGTTAAAATCGATGGGAACCTGGGCTTGAGCGTTTCTTATGTGTCTTGGAGGTCCTAACCATTGCAGGGTAGGACGGGCGGGTAGTTAGTATTACTTATTGTCGATTGATCATCGTTAAATGCATGCAATTACTTGTTGTGCATCTTTGTCGTCTTTTTGTGTTCATCGTGGTTTGCATCTTGTTCGTCGTCGGGTGGCGACGCAGAGTCGAATGTGTTTGTTTCCCTTGTACACACATGCACACACTTTTAAAACAAAAATAAATAAATTTTGCACTTGTTATAAGAGGTTATCATCGTAATGGGGAGGATCATTACATATGGTATCAGAGCAGGTTCGACTCGCGACTTGGGATCGCTATGGCTTTCATTGACATGATTTGATTATAATGTTGCTAATCAAGTTGATTGTGTGCATGCAGGTAATCATGGTTAGAGGGTGCCGCAAAGGTAGATGATAGGGTTCTAGGGGAGGAGGCGCGATGCCTCCAGTAGCATCCACACCTAAGGGGTCTAACCCCCAGGGAGACATGCAGGTTCTTGGGCAGGAGCAAATAGCGGTGGGCAATGTAGTCGAGATGATGAGATCCTTTCAACACATGTTCGAGGCACTGATCAGCCATTTGGACAGAGATGAGGCCAGGGCATCGAAACCCACTGAGGTTCCACCGCGTGCACCGAATGTTACTGGTAGAATTCACCGTGAACTCAAGAAGGTCAAATTTCCTGAGTTCTTTGGTGCCCCGGATGGCACAGCCGCTGAGGCATGGTTGGAGAACATGGCAATGTGCTTCACACTTCGTGATTATACCTCCAACATGATGTTCCGCATGGCGGTATTTCAACTGAAGGGGAGCGCTCTTCTATGGTGGAAGATGCTCCTACCACAACTAAACATGGCCGTTGAAGATGTGTCATGGGAACTATTCAAGGAATGGTTCCGAGAGAGGTACCTTTCAGAGGAATTCATCGAGCGTAATCTCAATGAGTTCAACGCCTTATGATAGGAGGGTTGTACGGTGCCTAAGTACGAGGCGTGTTTTATGGAGCTACTCCGGTATGCTCCACACCTTAACACTAAAAAAATTAAGGTCAACAGGTTCGTGTTCGTCCTTAATAGTAGCCTACGTGAAAAGGTTAGGATTTTGATGCTTCAAACCTTGCATGATGCCATCCAGAAGGCCCTCACAACAGAGGAGGATATTATTAGTGGGGGTCAAACTAGGACTCCAGCGAGACCAACAGAGCAGATTTCATCTGGAACACAGCAACACCAGACACCAGCGAGACATACGCTGGGATATCGTGGCTTCCAGAGGGGATCCACTTTCACCACACCCCAGCAACCGCCACCTCAGTAGTGCACACCTTATCGGGGACCACAACATGAACAACAGTGTTTCCCGCAACAACAATAGTTTAGGCCTATTCAACAAAACAGACCAGGGTTCCAGGTCAGTGGGCCGTCATCTTCCACTTCAGGTACCAGGACTACTGGGCTGAAGAAGGGGTGTTGGACATGTGGGGAGCCACACTACCAGTGTGACTATCCTATGGAGAGGACCAGAGCATCCAGATCAGCTGGACCCACTACAGTGGGAGATACGGGCAAGGCCCATCAGATTCATGTAGCGGTGAATAACCATCAGGAAGAGCACCAGTCGACTGTGCTCGAGACGAAAGGTACTGTCGCTGACCAGACCCTTAGTATTTTGATAGATCCTGGTGCTACCGAGAGTTTCATTTTTGGTGTAGCGCTAAAAAGGATTAAGGTAAAGGTAGTCAAATAGGATGAGTTTATCTTCGTAGAGATGGCATCGGGAGCCAAACAAAAGGTTGGAGGAAAGGTTATGGGCTATGCCCTTAACCTGGGAGAGTTTGTCATGAGGGACAACTTGTACGTCACAATCTTAGGATCTTATGACGTCGTGATTTGTATGGATTGGTTGGAATCGCATGAGGCGATACTCAACTCTAAGACAAAACGGTTGAGCTTGGTCGATGACGAGGGACAGAGACATGTGATTGTAGGATGGAACCAGGGAGTTTCCCTGAGGTTCGTCTCTTCCTTACAGTTACAAAAGAGTACGCGCAAGGGGTGCAAGTTGTATGCGATCCTTGCGCTAAACGAGAAGGGAGTAGCGGAAGGTCTAGAACACCTTCCGGTGGTGAAGGAGTTTGCGGACATATTTCGAGAGGAGTTACCTGGGATGCCTCCGGAAAGGGAATTGGAGTTTACCATAGACCTGAAACCGGGGACTGAACCGATAGCAAGAACACCTTATCGGATGTCGACCCCAGAGTTGCAAGAGTTGAAAATGCAACTGAAGGAGTTGTTGGACCTGGGACTGATACATCCTAGTGTGTCACCATGGGGAGCACCTGTCATTTTCATACGAAAGAAGGACAGATTGTGGAGGCTTTGCATTGACTACCGTCAATTGAACAAGGTTACGATCAAGAATCAATATCCCTTGCCGAGAATTGATGATCTATTTGATCAAATGAAGGGTGCAATGGTGTTCTCCAAGATTGATTTCTGATCAGGGTATCACCAGTTGTGGATCAAGGAGGATGATGTCCCTAAGACCGCCTTTAAGACGAGGTTTGGACACTACGAGTTTACTATTTGACCATTTGGAATGACAAATTCCCTAGGGGTATTTATGAGTTTGATGAACGGGGTGTTCCATGAATACTTGGACAAGTTCATCCAAGTATTCATTGATGATATTTTGATCTACTCTCGGATGATGGAGGAGCATGATGAGCACTTGCGCTTGGTACTACAGTGTCTGTGAGAGCACAAATTGTATGGGAAGTTGTCCAAATGCTCTTTTTATCAATCGAGGATTCACTACTTAGGGCATGTCATCTCTGGCGAAGGTATCGCCATGGATCCAGCCAAGGTCAAGGCTATTATGGAATGGCCTGCACTGACAAATGTCACGGAAGTGCATAGCTTTATGGGTTTAGCAGGATACTATCAACAGCTTGTCGAGGGATTTTCGAAGATAGCAAATCTGATCACAGAATTGCAGAAGAAAAATAAGAAGTTTGTTTGGACCAAGAAATGCGCGGAAGAATTTTGGAGGCTTAAGGAGTTGTTAACAACAGCGCCGATACTAAAGGTCCCTGGCATGGACGCAGACTTCTTGGTATGCATAGACACATCCAAGGAAGGTTTAGGTAGAGTCTTGATGCAAGATGGACGAGTGATTGCTTAGATTTCGAGGAAACTGAGAAGGCATGAGGAGAACTACGTGACTCACGATTTGGAGTTATTAGCCATCATATATGCCTTGAAGGTTTTGAGACACTACCTTGTTGGATGAAAATTTGAATTAAAGGCTGACCATTGTGGACTACAACACTTTTTTACACAAAGTGACCTAAACGCGCGGCAATGGCATTAGTCGGAATTTCTTAGCGAGTACGAGTTTGATATTACCTACATAAAGGGAACAATGAATCGAGTGGTGGATGCTTTGAGTCAGAGGCCATGCATATTTTCGGTGTTGCCTCTTCAGATGAATCTACGTGAAAAGATTCTAACTTTGCACCATGACGACAACTGGTACAAAGAGGTCGAGGGTTTTATCGGACAACACACAGTGATGGTACCACGATATGAGGGATTTTCTTTTGATAGCGATGGGTTATTTAGGTTTAAAAGTTGGATTTACATACCACCAAATGACGAGTTGAGGATGTTGATCCTGAGCAAGGCTCATAGAGCATTTTACATGGCGCACTCGGGAGTCATGAAGACGAGGGAAGATCTTAAACCCTTATTCTTCTGGAGGGGAATGAAGGCTCACATAGTTAACTATGTGGCCAGGTGTCTGGAGTGTCAGCAGGTAAAGGCTGAACATAGACACCTAGCAGGATTACTACAACCACATGCCATTCCGGAATCGAAATGGGAGGTCCTTTCGATGGATTTTATTGTTGGATTTCCACTGACGGAAAGGAGACATGACTCGATTTTCGTAGTAGTAGACACTCTGATGAAGAGTGCTCACTTTATTCCTGTGCATACGATGTATCAGGCACCTGACATTGCTAGAGTTTTCATCAGTGAGATTGTGAGGTTACATGGCGTGCCTAAGAGGATTATATCTGATCAAGGATCGATGTTTACTAGATGATTTTGGATGAGTTTCCAAGAGGCCTTGGCAATCCAACTTAACTTTAGTACTGCGTATCACCCATAGACTGACAGACAGACCGAACAAATGAACCAATCCTTGGAGGACATGTTGTGCATGTACATAATGGACCAACAAAAGCATTGGGAAGAATTCTTGCCTCTAGTAGAGTTCGCTTCCAACAACATTTACCAGAGAACCATTAAAATGGCGCCTTTCGAGTTTCTTTACGGGTGACTGTGTTGGATGCCCTTGAGTTGGGATCGGCTTGAGGATAGGGTCTTGGTGGGACTAGAAGCGATCCAAGAAATGGAAGAGAAAATGCAAACCATAAGACAAAGGATTAAATAAGCGCAAGATCGACAGAAGAGTTATGCCGATGCGCACCGAGTCGACTATAGTTACAAGGTCGGTGATCGAGTCTTCTTATGGTTTAAACCGCATAAGAGTCCGATCAAGTTTGGAAAGGGACATAAACTCTCTCCTAGGTTTGTGGAACCTTTCTATATTGTGGAGAGAAAGGGGCTTGTGGCCTATCGACTAGCCTTGGTTGATTCTTTGAGGCGTATGCACGATGTTTTTCATGTATCTGTTTTGAGACATTATATTAGTGATCCTACACATGTGATTGACATGAGTTCCTTGTAGGTATCGGACGAGGGAGTGCTCACGGTTGAGCCGGTCCACATCTTAGATCATCGCGTTCGACAGTCACGACGTTGAATGGTAGATCAGGTCAAGGTCCAGTGGGACAATTATAGTCCACACTCGGCAACCTAGGAGGATGCATATGATATGCGCTAGCAGTTTCCATTTTTGTTTGATAGATAGACTTATGATAATGTGATACATTTATTTTGGCATTTAAACTATGAAACTTCAGAACGAAGTTTATACCAAGAGAGGGTGTATGTAGAATCCCACTCTGGTGCACTGAGAAAACTTATTCTTTGAGGACACTTGCTCGCAAGTCATCCAGACTATTATGATATTAAAACATTTGTCCTTGATTATGATACGTTATGGTAGATGACATGATGTTTTACTGCTTTGACATAGACAGGTGCTATTGACTCTATTTTACTAAGTGTGCAGGGTTTTGGACCTTGAGGATGCAAAGGCATCGACGGAACCCTTAGACTCTGGATCGAGTCAGGGAGTGTGCTATTGGGGGTTTGATTGTTTTACTTTGATTTTAGTACATTTGATTAGATGATATGATGTGGACATGTCTGACATGATTATTGATGATGCAGGCTGATGATAGCTTTCTGACCAGACTCACATATGGAGTAAAGGGGCCACACACAACTACCAGAGAGGTTGAGGGAGAGGTGTGGACATTAGCCTTGCCACAGCCTACTAGCACTACCACCGTGGTTTGAACTGTAGGTTAACGATTACCTAGTTCGAGAGGACCCACGATTCCGCGAGGGACGAATGTGAAAGTCATTCGTGATGATTCTAAAGGGTGCGTAATAAGGCAGGCGCCTTATTCCTTAGAAGCCCTTAGTCTCCCACAAGTTCACCTGGTGGAGTGTTGACTCCAGGGGTTATTGATGTCTACCAATTAGTCAAGAAGCGAGTGGCACCCTTGGAGCACGTGGTGCATCCTGAAGGGCACGTCGCGCAAAAGAAACAAAAGGGCGAGTGGCACCCTTGGAGCACGTGGTGCATCCTGAAGGGTACGTCACAGAAAAGAAACAAAAGGGCGAGTGGCACCCTTGGAGCATGTGGTGCGTCCTGAAGGGAACGTCGTGCAAAAGAAACAAAAGAGGTGAGTGACACCCTTGGAGCACGTAGTGCGTCCTAAAGGGAACGTTGTGTTGATGATGATGAAGGAACAAACCTAGATGGCCCTAAGACATTTAACATATTAAGAAATTATTAAACAACTCCCCTAATTATATGTCACCCAGTTCAGAATCTAAGTCCTAAGTCTAAAACTTCTCTAGGGGTAAAATTTTGTCTAACCTTAAGAAAAATACCCTATAAAA
>JASDQU010103242.1:334700-390387 GCA_032191745.1 Picea mariana | reverse complement strand
ATACAAAAAGAATGTTCAATGGGATGGTAAGGTCATGCTTTCTTTTATTTAAATGATGATGATAAAGGTAAGTATGATATATTTGTGTTATTTTTCGATATACTACCATTCTTGTTAGTAATATTTGATCTTGTTTCCATTGCAAGATTGGAGTTACTCCGATGGGTACATTAGAAGCATAACCTGACTTAATATTTTTGATTTGTTTAGTAGTTAGAGTAAGTTTAGGAGTAGGTTTTCTTTTAGTTTTATTTCTCAATTTTTCTCTTTGTAATAATGCAGTTATGAACACAAGCGGGCACACCAAGAGAACCATAATATGAATGTTGTCAGGGAAGTCCACTTTAAATCTTTTTCTCTCTTTTTTTTGTTGAATATTTCTTTTCAAAAACGTAGTATCATCATGAAAATTTTAAATGGAAAGTAAAGAGATAAGTAAATTTAAACTATCAATTCAACCCTGACCCAAGGTGCCACGAGTAGGACTACACTCATCTTAATGAAGATTTTTTTATTTTTAGTCTCTTTTATTTTTAATAATAATGCTTGGTCAAAGTAACATCTTATGCATCATTATCTTAAGAAAAGAACTTGTTCGCACATGATATTATATATGATTTAGTTCTTCCTTTATTTTATAGTGAGATGCTAGTGGATCCAAAAGATCAAGTTTATCTTTGGCCAAAATCGTTTCCTGAAAAGTTTTCTTTTGTTGTTTTGATTTTGTGTACTTCTGATTTTGAATACAATTAATAAAATTTGATTTGGTTTGTTGTGTGTTTTTTTTTTGTTTTCTTTGATTATTTAAAATGAGTTTTCTTCTTATCTTTCTTTTTGAATAAATATATTTCTAATCAAAGAGCTATTGTTGAAGGAAGCATTTATTTTAAGACTTGTGTTTTTCAAGCAAATTGAAATAGTTCAAAGAGGTCCTGATATTAAGATATAGCTCAAACAATTGATTTTTAAGTCTATTGTCACTTTCATTTTGTCCCCAAATTATCTTTGCTAGAGTATTATGCCAGAGATGTGGTTTAAATTTTTGAGAATTACGATAATCTTTAAACTTTTTACACTGTCCATATTCTTAAGGAATCACTTTTAAGTTCTTCCCCATTCTCTAGATGATTTCTTAAAGGAAATCTAAAATCTCTAAACCATGATTAAACTTCCAGTTTTGAAAGAAAATAAATAACATGGTCAATTATTCACCTGTATTGCAATTAACCTCCATTATCACCCCGCTCTCTTTGTCATAAAGAAATCTATAATTGTATTATTATTTAAAAGTGGCAGAAGAGGGTTGAAAGAACTTATGTGTGGGAAGTGTCTGTAAACCCGTCGGGGTACTGAACAGGCTCGTTGGCAGCGGGTAAATGCACACATGATACCAAGACAACTTCGTCAGGGTACTGAACAGGCCTGCTGGCAATAAAGAAATGTGGGGTCGAGAGGTATCAGGTATATGTTTTTAAATTATCTTTTATGGAAGTATACATCATGTGGATACAACTATTGGATGGGATTAAAGCATTTGAGTGGGTTAAATGGCATCCCTGTCGAGGCTATGGATGCCTGCTGGAAGCAGTGGCTCTGTCAATGGTATTGAAGTTCTTTTATAAACAACATGACTCTTTGATTAAGACATTATTTCAGGTTATAATCCCCTGCAAAGAAAATTCTATTGTGTGGTTATAACATTGAGCTTATTCTAATACTATATGGTCTCATAGTGAATTTATTTCAGAGAGATTAAATAATTTTCAAGTCTTATTATTTTTTTCCTGAGATAAAATCTTACCATATCAGAGATAACTGCTTCACCCAGTAAGTCGCCATTTGTTGGGCCCCAACAACTCCCCCTAAATTTTTACAAAATTTAAAGGGCCCCCGTTAGAATCTTGATAATTATAATGAGCTACAGAATCAACATTTTCAAATAGTTCCATTCCTTGGTTTTCTTTGAGACAAACTTAAGACATTCACTTCAGTATGAGACATTTATTACAAGAGTATATATCAAAATTTATAAACGAGCATAAAAATCTCAATTTAAACAAAAACGTTAATTTTTATCAACTATTTACATTCGTTTAAATTACGATTATATGTTCATTATTTTGCTCATTAGCAAGTTTGACTATTTTGAATAATGTGTTCAATACTTCATCAAATAATATCTTAGTTGGCTTCTCATTTTCATGAAATCATTTGGTGATGTTAATTAATTAAATTCTTTTTTCATTTTGCATTTCATTTCAAATAATAATAATCAAAGAATTATCTATCATTTGTTTGATTTTGTAAAAAACTAAAATTAATATTTTTCCTCCATTAACTTGAAGCTTCTAGATCATATTTGAAAACAAATCATAAACAATATTTGTTTATAAGTTATAGTTAGTTTAAATTCATTTTTTATTTTTCTAGATTTTTTTTTATTCACAATTTTTAGGTTATTAATTCAGGTTTTTTTTTGTTTCATGGGTTTCTATTATCAAATATTTGATACGGATCTGAACATGGCTTGATTTTATTATCCAAATACGTTCAAGATCATTGATCCAAAAATAATTTTGGATTGCTACAAATAATTTTATGAGAAACAACAAATAGAATTTGGAAAAGCGTCAAGATCAGAAAGGCGATTTTGCAGAACTGATTACAGCCAAACCGTAAGGAATTTGAAGAAACGGTTGAAAACACAGAACCAAAATAGACCCATTTACCTTCTATGGAGATATTTTCTAAAATAAATGCACGGTTTGAGAGATATTTGGGTCTTTTTTAGAGGCAAATTTTAGGTGGCCGAAATTAATAGTGATGCCCAGACTATTCATTCATTTTATAAATATATGAGATGGATCAGAGCCAAAGGATCCAAGAATTGGAGGGGAGGATTTTAATACTTTTTATTTTGTATATTATTGTTTTTGTAAACTTTTTATTTCTTTTGAAATGCAGTAATGGATGGCTGGAATCTTTGGGAGAATGAACAAATATTTTTAAAGAAGAATATGGAATTCCAGGTTACTTAATGGCTTTTGTCCTATAAGTAAAATGGTTTTATTTTCATTATAATATATTCATATTATTTGAATAATTGATTATGCATTGATTTAAATAGCTTTAGTCTTTTTTATCAATATATGGTTAATTATTATCATTTATGTATTAATTTTTCCATTCTTTAAAGTCTATTATCCAAAACAATTCTTCTAGGACTACAGAATGGACAAATGATTCAAAAAACTTAATAGAACGACATATATGCATTTTGGCTTTAGCCTTTTGTTTATAATGTTGTTATTTATGTTTTTCTAATCCTGTTACATGTGCATGTCTGATATCTTTAGATTAAATGATCTGTGATGTGTAGGAGGTTTATATTATAAATACCATCTATCATTTGCTTCATCAAAATACAAATGCTGTGATTATATCTTCGATTTAAATAATGAGATTTATTTTTGAATTTTAAATTGAATAATAAAATGCATAGATTGCTTCCAGATTTATCTTGCTGTAATCATGTATAATTATGAGATCACAGGTATATGTTTCTGTTTCATTTTTTGTCATTAAAACCTAAGTTGTCAATACATGTTCTAAATTTATTTATAACAGTAATAAGGTTCATTGCAGATTTGTCTCTTGGAAATTGTAGTGGGATGTTCACCACTCATGCAGATGCTTGGATACACCTCATTAATTTATTGACATGATAGCTTGTTTATATTTTTATGTCATTTGCATATTATTGAAACTACAATGTATGGTTCAGCTTTGACTATCCAAATATTCATGTTTCATTAACTTTCTTTTTTGTAAGATTCTTTAAATTTATAAAAGAAAAACAATAAATATTTTTATGTGCTTTATTTATCTGCTTCCTAGAAGCAATCATTTGTCACATCAATTTTCGTAAGTTTCGATTAAAACTTGCATCTTGTAAATCATGTAAATAAATGAGACTTGTATATCTTCTTCCTAAATACAACTACTATAGTTACATTTGAACATATGTACATATATATAGTTTTTTTAGTAATTAGTTAGTTATTTCATTTATTTGTTTCTTCTATGACTTTTAGATTGGCCAACGGAGCCATTAAACCCATCCGAACGAGTTACACCAAACAGCTTGGGTTATTTAGACAACCTCAGGCCGGACTCGCTCTTCCAATTGACGGACGGCCAATTTCGTTGGTCAACATGTTCAAAATGCTTTGTCTCCTATCCCTCCCACCGACAAGACTTTTGAGGTAAATGTTGTTCAATCTACCCCCGCCGGTAAAAACAAATCTAGAAAGGGAAAGGGTAAGCATAAGGAGGAAAAAACAATTTGCAAGTAGAGAGAACCAAAACACCACCTGTTGACGATATGGATAAGCACAAACCCCGATACCCCTGTCTTATCTGTGGTGATGATCACTACACTAAGGATNTAAAAACAAATCTAGAAAGGGAAAGGGTAAGCATAAGGAGGAAAAAACAATTTGCAAGTAGAGAGAACCAAAACACCACCTGTTGACGATATGAATAAGCACAAACCCCGATACCCCTGTCTTATCTGTGGTGATGATCACTACACTAAGGATTGTCCACCACAAGACGAGGTTACTAAGTTCCTTCACGGGAGCACGAAACCACCCACTCTGGCTGTATTATCACAACCCTTCCCCTCTCAACAACAGGCCCAATTAGTCATTCATGACCAACCTACCCCCTCCAATACATCCTATGTCTTAATGTGTACAGGAGATTCAAAGTAAAATGACATCACACTTACCACTCGAGCCAAATATTATTCTTCCTTAAAAGAGAAGGTTGATGTGATACCTCCTTCATTGGTCCAACCATATCCCACAACTCCACCTACCAACAGTCCTCTTCATCTCAAACAACCAAACCTCAATAAAGTTATTCTCCCTCCTCCAAATGGTGTTGTTCGAAAATTGGCTTTCAATCCCTATGCACGTGCGACCCAGAACTACAGTATTGTCAAATATCTATCCCAAGCACTAACTGCAATGTCAGCCCTCGAAGTCCTCCAGAGTTGTCCTATATAATGGAAGACACTGTTGAAATATATTTTTGGAATCGACCCTATGGATACAAATTTAATAATCTTTGACTTGGAAGATCACATTCCAAGGTTACCGCCTCAACTCAGATTCCAAATACAAGTTATTGTCTCTAACAAAAACATTTGTAAAAGAGTTATCACTGAGGGTACCTCGACATGTGTCATGTCTCTTACCTATTGGACAACCATCCACTCTCCTCTTTTGACTGAATCCCACAACATGCTCAAAGCCTTTAATGGCTCTATTTTTAATCCTTACGGTGTCCTCCATTTATTGTCGATTATGTTAGAAGGCCAAATGGTCCAAGTTGAAGTGGAGGTCTATTGGGCAATTTAATTGCTTAAATTGCTTTCGTTTAATTATCAACCAGGGATGATCGTAAGCTTGTGATGATGTCATCAAAATATATGCAGGATTAGGCATCTAACTCTAATCTAAGAAAATTCAATCAAATCCTAACTCTTTCATTCCACTTAATAAGACTTAGTTGTTGTAGGAAAGAAAACACTAGCTCCCTTACAAGAGGTCCTCTCATGATGTTTCACAAAACCTATCAACAATCAAGATCATCAAGTAGACACTCATGCATTGAACATAAATACACTTAAAAGGCTTAAAAAGGCTTAGTTGTTGTAGGCATGAAAACAATAGCTCCCTTATAGGAGGTCTTCTCGTAATGTTTCAAATAACCTATCAACAATCAAGATCATCAAATAATTCTAATAAAAACAATAAAGCATATAAACGTATTCAAAGCATTAGAACAAGAAGAAAATGCTACTATGATCTATTTGGAGTGAGCTTAATTCTCCCAAGAACAAAGTAACACATAAACTAAAGAATTCTAAATCTAAACTAGAGAATGGAAATTGATGTGAAAATAAAGCTTGATTCTTATTCCATCATAAGTTGGACACAATGCTCCAGGAGTCCTCCCCTTGAAATGGAGGAGGCACTCTTATTTATACAAAAAATTAAGATAACTTAGATCCACAAATCTCTCCTAGATAAAAAAATGTCTGATTTGGTTACAACCATGTGCTCACACCTATCAAGTGATATCTCTACAAATCCTCACACAAATATTTCTTTCATGATTAATCTTCATCTAATATACTTGAGTAGATCTCCAAATCTTCATCAACTCTTCAAAGGTTTGAAGAGAAAATTCGAATTTGAGGCTTGATGGTCAAATTTGACTTGGTTGGGGTCTTCAAATACACCTATAAACATCATGAAACTCATCCCACTTTCATATATAAGTGTAAACATGTCATTTTTTCAATATTTAATCATAAATTCACTCAAAAACACTAAAATAGATGCATTGGAAAATAATATGCCTAAAACCCATGTAATCATGAAAATAGTTTAATGCAAGGGTATGGGAAAGCGAAATATGGTTAAAAGTGAAGTGAAAGTGAATTGAAAGTGAAGTGAAAGGTTGGTAAAAAAATGGTACTTTGGTGACCCAACAAGGTCTTTGACGCTCCTCTCAATTACAATCTTCTACTTAGTCATAGCTGGATTGATTCCATGCGCGCAATTGTGTCGACTCTTTTCCATGTCCTGCATTTCCCACATCAAGGAAAGTTAATTACTGTCAACCAATTAGCCTTCTTTAACTCTGATGCACATACCAGCAACATATCGTTCATTTCCAAAACCCCCCCTGGATACAAGAACGTCGGTGTGGGTCTTCTTAAAGACTCCTCGTTAATGGGTACCTTCCCCATCCCACCACCCGATGTTCCACATCTGTCTGTTGCCTCGATCAACATGATCTCCACCTCTATTCATGGAACCCCTATGTCTCACAACCCATGGATGGTACCCAACCCCGATGATCATCTTCGTTACAGCGACAAAATGCCTTTGAGTTCGATCGAATCCGCCTATCAAGCCATTCAATCGACAATCACTTCTACCCCCTCTCTGGGTGATTTATCTCCAGATCCGTTTCTTGTCATTTTTACCATGGACGAGATGATTGCGTCTGTTATGAAAGACACCCCCTGGGACGATGAGAATCATCGTTCCATCCTCTTCCTGGTACAACACACCATCAAGAGATACCAATGGATCTCAACCCCATCGACCATTGTCGTAATTTCTACCGTTCTCGAGTCTACACATGATGTGTTTTCTGAAGGGAACTTAAGTAATATCTCACCCACCATCCCCCTCGACATATCAATAAAACCTGGAATTGTCAAAAATGTGCATATCAGAGCTTCGTGTTCCCTTGACAAAATTGTCACCTACAAGTCGCTTTTCAAAGAATTTCATGACGTCTTCGCCTGGAGATATGAAGAAATGTCAGGTATTGACCCCGACATTGTGATACATGAGATTAATACATACCCAGATGCTAAACCCATCCGACAAATCCTTCATCTGGTCCAGCAATGTAAAGTGGACGTTATCAAGCTTGAACTTGAAAATCTTTTCAAAGCTGACATTATTTACCTGGTGTCTCTCACTGACTAGGTTTCCAATCTTATCCTGATCGACAAGAAACAAGGCACAATCCACGTGTGCATTGATTATAGGGATATTAACAAAGAATGTCCTAAAGACAACGTTCCTACCCCCTTCATTGACCATATCATCGACAATTGTGCTGACAGTGAAATATTCTCTCTGATGGATGGTCTCTTTGGATATAATCAAATCAATATCATTCCTGTGGACCAACACAAAACCACTTTTATTTTTCCTTGGGGCACTTTTTCCTATCGAAAACTTCCTTTGGATTTAAAAAACATTGGCACAACTTTTCAACGCACTTTGTCTTATGTCTTTCATGATATCAAACACATCGTGCAACCATATCTCGATGACTTACCAGCTCATTCCATGCACCGTGTAGATCATCCAATACACCTTTGTGTCATTTTCCTTCAATGTCAGTTTTACCACATACACTTGAATCCTCACAAATGTGTCTTCTGCATAGAATCCCACTGACTTCTAGGATTTATTGTTTCACGTCAAGGGATTCGGGTAGATCCTTTGAAGGTCGAGGTGATTCTCAATCTCCCTCCTCCTTCCTCACTTTGCTAGTTACAAATTTTTCAAGGGAAGACAAACTTTCTTCATCGTTTCATCTCAAACTATGCCGAGCTAACTCTTTGATTTATGTGACTACTCAAGAAAGGGTCTGAGTTCATATGGGATACCACTTCCAACAACGATTTTGAATCTTTGAAACTATCTTTGACACGTACCCCACTTCTCTTCCCACTTGATTACAGTTGCGATTATTTTCTCTACCTTGCAGCCTCGAACTACACCATCGCTATGGTTTTCATCTAGGAGGATGATTCTCATGATGAACATGTCATCTATTACTTGAGTCGAAGTCTTACACCTATCGAAACCAAGTATTTACATGTTGAAAAATTGGCCTTGGCAGCCGTCCAATTCATTCAACGTTTCCAACACGATATCCTCTCTCGCAAGACTATGGTGATTTCTAATTGCAACCCTATGAAACACATTCTTACACATCAACTGCTAGGGGGAAAATACTCCAAATGGATCATGATACTCCAGGAGTTTGACTTAGATTCGAATGCACTAAGTCCAAGAAATCCTTATTGTTTTCCGAGTTGATATGCGATCTTCCTTACTCTGAGACGGAAAATGTAGCAGCCGATTCATTACCTGATGAATCCATTTTCTTGATTAGTTCCGATGATATTTGGTATGGAGATATCACCATATATCTCCAAACCCAGACTTTCCAACCCAATTTGTCTAGTACTAACTTCCGTCAAATACGCTACCAAGCCCGTCAATATATTATCCTTGGTGAAGTCGAGAAAACCCTAAATGATTGTCGTTTTGGAGCCTGTGGTGGTCATATCTCTCGGTATGCTACTGCCCAAAAGATCTTACAAGTAGGGTATTTTTGGCCTTATTTATTTAACGATTGTATAATTGCCATCTAAAAATGCCACGCTTGCCAGACCTACAATAATAAAATATGATCACCTCCTGCTCCTCTTCACCCTGTGGTCTCCGTTGGTCCTTTTGCGAAATGGGGTATCGATTTCATGACATGTCACCCTCACTCAGTTAGGGTCAATGGATACATTATTGTAGCCGTCGATTATTTTACGAAATGGGTTGAGGCGATGCCGACATTTGACAACACCGAAAAGAACGCAACATTATTCATATTCAATCACATCATAGCTCGTTTTGGTGTTCCTCGAGCTATCATCACTGATCATAGTAGCCACTTTAGAAACTTCATGATGTCTGAAATCACTGAAAAGTTGGGTCTTCACCATGAAAAATCAACACCCTATTGCCCACAAACCAACGGCCAAGTCAAAGCAATTAACAAATTCCTCATTAGCATGCTTTGACGAATGATAGAGATTCACAAAACGAGTTGGCACACAATGTTGTTTTCAGCATTATGGGCTTACCAGACATCCATTAAGTATGCTACTAGGTTTTCACATTTCCAGTTAGTCTATGGTCTAGAAGCCATCTTATTGGGAATAAATATGTAGGAGTTGAAACCAGAAGAAGAATTATTGGGAATAAAGATGTAGGAGTTGAAACCAGAAGAAGAATTATTGGGAATAAAGATGTAGGAGTTGAAACCAGAAGAAGAATGCTTTCACTGGAACAACAACACCTATCATTTTTATCTATAGTTGAACCAAACAGTTTTGAAGAGGCCAGCAAATATGAAGCATTGGATCAAGGCTATGAATGAAGAATTGGATCAGATAGAGAGGAATGACACATGGGAAATGCTTCCAAGACCGAGGAACAAAAACATGAATGGTACAAAATGGGTTTTACGAAACAAAATAAATGAGGATGGAAAGGTAACTAGAAACAAAGCAAGGTTAGTATGCAAAGGATACACTTAGATTGCAGGCATAGATTTTTAAGAGACCTTTTCCCCAGTTGCCAGGATGGAAGCAATCAGATTGATATTAGCTTATGCATGTTCCAAAAGAATAAAATTATATCAAATGGATGTTAAGTCAAATTTTCTTAATGGAGAATTAGAAGAAGAGGTCTACATCAAAAAACCAGAAGGATTTCTACTGTCAGGAAAGGAACATTATGTTTACATGCTGAAGAAGGTATTGTATGGAATTAACAAGACCCCCAAAGCATGGTATTCAAGATTGGACAAGTGTCTACAACAAAAAGGATTTAGGAAGGGAAATGTAGACAACAATCTCTACATAAAAGTGAATCCAGACAATGTATTGATAATTGAAGTTTATGTAGATGAGATTATCTTTAGAAATGATGATGATAGGATGAGTCAAAAAATTTACAAAGATATGAAAAATGAGTTTGATATTTCTTTGCTCGGTGAGTTGGATTTCTTTTTGGGATTACAGATATGCCAGTGTGATAAAGGTATTTTCATCTCTCATACCAATTATAGCAAAGAAATGTTAAACAAGTTTGGAATGGACGATTGCAAACATGTGAGTACTCCTATGAAGACCAATTGCATGTTGAGAAATGATGATGAATCAAAGGATAAATATCAGATACTCTACATATCAATTATTGGTAGCCTACTCTATGTGACAACATTGAGACGATATGTGATGCAAGTAGTTGGATAAGTTGTGATATTTGAAGCAGCATCAAAAGAAGCACATGTTATGGAAGTAAAGAGAATATTTAGATATCTCAAGGAAACAAAATAATTTGGCTTATTGTATCCAAAAGGGAAATATCTATCTTTGGTTTCCCACACAAATGTAGATTGGGCAGGTAGCATTGACGATAGAAGAAGTACAAGTGGAGCATCCTTCTACTTGGGTGATTGTCTGGTATCATGGATAAGAAAGAAATAATCTTCAATATCTTTTTCCATAGCAGAAGAATAATATATTGTAGCTTCATCTTGTTGCACTCAAGTTATTTGGATGAAGAAAACCCTATAGGATATACAAGTGAGGTATTATGAGCCCATTTCAATACTCTGTGATAACACCAACGCTATGAGTATCTCTAATAATATAGTGATGCATTCCAAGATGAAACACATTCCAATCAAGTACCACTTTCTATGGGAATAGGATACAGAGAAAAACATCAATCTAGAGTACATTGGGACAAAAGAACTAATTGTAGATATCTTCACCAAACCTCTTCCTAGGGAGAGATTTGAGTATCTTCGATAGAAAATTGGAATAGTTTCTTCTGCATAGTGATTAAAATGGATTCAAGCATAGTATGATAGGGGAGAACAACAGAAGACTTAAATAATACAAGTTAATAATATTTTGAATGATTTTCATATACATCAAAGTTCTACATGAGGAAGAACCATGAAGAGAAAGCGGGGGCTTGTAGATAGGGGGATAATCCCCAAGGAGGATTACCCTTTTCCATTGATTCCAAAGGGGGAGAGAAACAACAAATTCATGGAAATGAAGAAAAATGATATATGCATAGAGGTAGGAGGAGCGATGTTCACAAGGGGAGCAATGATCATAGTGGGAGCATGAGAAGGAGCACGAGTTTTCCCATGCCATCAGTGTTACCATCAATTGAAAAGGTGGATATTGTTGGACAATTGGTTGTCATTCATATCAACAGGTAGNAAAATGATATATGCATAGAGGTAGGAGGAGCGATGTTCACAAGGGGAGAAATGATCATAGTGGGAGCATGAGAAGGAGCACGAGTTTTCCCATGCCATCAGTGTTACCATCAATTGAAAAGGTGGATATTGTTGGACAATTGGTTGTCATTCATATCAACAGGTAGTGGACTGATTTCAACTTAGGTGATGGGTTTGTTTGGAGAAGTCTCCAAAGTGGTCCTCTTATCATGTAGCTCTAAGCATGGCCCTCATAGGAAGACGCTTTGAATAATTATACAAGAAACCCCTAAGTATGATTAAGTATCTCGTAGTTGATCATGGAATTACATCATGAAGGATAGAGGAAATGAAGGTAAATAATTCATGGATGTATAGTCCTTGTCATGCCATTTTTGGTGATAGGTGGTACACCACGTAGTTCCTCAGGGTTGAGGAGTTATGGCCTTATGAAGTTAGAATCCCTGAAGAATGGTCAAGAAGCCCCTTGTTTGTTACAAGTATTTAATGAAAGGGTAAAGTGGTTGTAACAAGAAAGTTAAGAATCCCTTAAGTTTAAGGAGAGAGGTTATGCAAAAAAAGTATAAATACACCTCAAAGAGTCATTCACAAGTACATTCACTCACTTATTCCATTGAATATATTCTAGTGAACTTATAATCTTTTGGCTAAGTTTGTGACGGTAAAATATGAGGTAGAAAATACCGAGTACGGGAGTTTTGGAATTGCAGTGGTGAGAAGGAATCTTTGAGGAAACCCTAGTTTTTTTTATCCCCATGGGTCATACTACTAGTGTCCCGTGAGGAATCCCTGTGGGTTGTAGTATACCTTCCATGCGAGACCCCGAGAGAAAGGATGTCTTAGTTCTGAGAGGAAAATACAGATTTGGGGGAAATGCTAGTACCAGGTACCTCAAGATAGAAGATAACTTACAAGTCAACATTGCAATGTTTTAGGAAAACTAAAGAGGTAGTGGTATGTTTGTATAATTTTTTTGAAGGTTATGCTTGATTATGATGTAGTGAAATATTGAATCATACTTGGCATATTAATGAGGTTTTAATACATGATTGAGATACATATTGGGTGCATGGTTGAGTAAGGTATTCTGGTATATCTAGTTCAACATATGGCATGGTTTTTATGGTTCATTTCCTTGAGATCATTATTCATAGTTGAGGTATATACTTGATATTTGGTGGGAAATGCATGAGGGACATGCATTGGTTCTTCATTGATTATATGTTACAAGTATATACATGATTGATGCTATGGTATATGGTATAGGCTCTATTCATGTTTGGCATATGGTATATGATTGGATACTTATCAATGATGTTGCAGTTGGTATATCTTATTGTTCATGATTGATGCATATATGTTAGTACACAGGTGATGGATGATTTGGTTCATACTTTGGTATAGCCTAAGTTGATGGTGAAGGTTACAGATTGATGGTACAGTGACAGTGATAGGTTGGATACAATGACAGGTTTATGTGACAGTGACAGTGATAGTGACCATGAAAGTAGCAATGATTATGGTAGTGACAGTTGGTCTACATTTATATTTCAGGGTGGAAGGACGAGGAAAGAAACGAGGGTTGTAGCCTCCTTCCATTTGTATCCATAGAACATATGGAGTTGGAGCTTCCTTAAAGTTGGAGCTTGAGAATCAGGGGATTGCAGCCTCCTTTTGGTTGGAGCCATAGAATTCAGGGGGTTCTAGGTTCCTTTAGTTTAGAGCCTGTAAATAGGGGGTTGTAGCCTCCTTCTTGTTGCATCTATAGTATTGGGAAGTTGGTGCTCCCAATGAATGTATTATTTTTATATATAAGAACAACATTCATTGGTTTTCTTCCATTTGGTTTTCCACATAAATTCTTATAACACCCCAAGGAAGAGCCCCAGTTATATTCCCGAATTGTAATTATGTTTATAGGATGGTGAACCAAGTGTTTATAATTTGAAGAATTATATGTTTATTAGGCTGAAGATCCTAGATGCTTAAGGCCATGAGCCTGATTTTGTATATGTAATTATGCAGATCATTAATAAAATATAAACATCGTTGCGTGTAAACCGACCACGAAGAAAGAGTGATGGGGGAATAAGCTCCAATAGGTAGGGTAAGGGAGGACTATAAGTTTTTGTGCCTAGGGTCTAAGCTAGGGGGATTACCTCTAAGGGGATAATATTTTATTATTGTTTCCTAAAGGCTAAGGTGGAAAATTGATCAGTGTTGTCCTAAGTACCTGGAAAAGGAACGTATGCTAAATGGAGTGAATGTAGTTAAAACCAAAGAGTCAAATCATGTTGGGGGCATTATTCCTATTCTTCCATACTTCACTTGAACTCACTGGCCTCCATCTTCAACCTCTGCAATTTTTTTGACGCGCATCCTGAAACTAGTAAACCGTGAGCCTATCTGTGTCTTTTGTGGAACCCGACACCTGGGTAATTGCTTGAGCCATGCTATGTCTTAGCGTTTGGTCGTTGCCATTTTCAGGTCTATAACTGATTCCTATTGCTGTCATCACCCATATGTTAGATGAATGATGTTATAGTATTTCTTAGGAGATGAATTGAAGATGAAGGTTGTAGAGTCTGTGATCAACACTCCCAGGTGAGAGAGTTTGTTGGGAAGTGAGTTCTCCTAGAAGAGATTCCTATAGAAGCTACAGTACTCTGATAATTTTGGTCCAACTTATTATTGAATCCCAAGGTAAGGGAGGTGTACTAGCCGATGGGCTTGTATTAGTGAAGGTGTACGCTCCTGGGGTGCAGTAGGTGTGTGGGGAATGAGGGTCTATGGGTTGTGGGCGTAAGTGGCTCTTGGGATAAAAGATCCTTCCTATTATTTTGTGAAACTTCCTTGTTGTCGTTGCCAAGCCTATAATTTCCTTTCCTAGTGGAGTTTAGTCCCAACTCGGGGTTGACCCACTACTAAACGTGATGAGTAGTGTGGTCTAAGGTTGGGAGGTTCATGGAAGGTATTCATGCAGTTGGTCGATTTACTTCAGTTAAAAGATAAGTATCATTTTGTGATTAAGTATGTATGTTAGGCATGTTGTGTTACTTGAAATTTATCATGTGTTCCATTGCATGTGGACTTACTATTTATTCCATTTGAATATGTATGGTAGAAATAATTCTATGTTAATTATTTTAAATTCATTAAAATGCATGTATGTGTGTATATATTATGCAGTGGAGTTGTTCGGCTTGTTGGTGGCTAGGCACGTTACAAATTGGTATTAGAGATAATCATGAAAGAACAGGTGATTTGGTATTAGAACCATGGTTTCAATGTTGAGACTGGATGGGTTGGATAAGTGGCCATTGGACCCGAGGTTTCAGGTGGAAATTGTGTCTGCAGGAACCAATTTTGAACCTTAGAATGTTCTCTGAGTGCCAAGAGGTTACTTTGGTCATGTTACGAAGCTCAAGAGGTGTAGCAGCATTATAAAACCATGACAGAGGTGGTATTTGGCCACAAAGAAAGAAATCACAACGCATGTGGTGTTGGGGTCATTGGATCTACGCACAAGTGGTTGTGAGTCGTAGATCTCATGGAAGATCATAACTTCTGAGTTTGATAATCGAGAGAAGTGGGAGGTGTTGATGCACAAACTTCTGAAGCCTCAAAGTGGATCTACACCATATATATGGGAAGAAGAGCTCTAAAATTGGATCAAGTTGATGTTAAAAGGTCAAATGCAATGGTGAACGGTGAAATCTATCAAAGCTCCGAAGTCCAGAGTTAATCCAGACCGTCCGTCAAGAGGGACATGTGTCAGTAGATGGGTTTTTTCAGGATTTCGGTGTTCGAGAGAATTAGTATGTGCCGAGGCAAGAGATTCTAAAGTCTAAAGATCTAAAGCCTGAAGATTCGAAGTGGTGAGTCATGATGACATCACCTAGAGGTGACGGGGACCTCTACTATACTTGCCATGTACCCCCACCCAGAAGGTTTCCAGTTGTATTATGTGGGCCCTGAGGTTACATAACGAAGTTAAAGGTCGGAGGACCCACACTGGCGTTGATCATGATACATCAAGATCGACAGCTAGGAGGCATTGCGGGGACCCAAGTTGCATGGAAGTTAATTCTCCAAGCCAGTCCCGCAATCCAAACCACATTTTCATTGAGGGGTTACACGTCAGCATTAAAAGAATTATATGACGAAAGGTGGGTTACCCCAAACCATCGTTGCATGCCCCTGCAATTGGAAAACGTAAGTGATGTGATGTAATGACATAACCAAATGTGACATGGGGATGTTTGAAGATTAACGGTTCAGGGTGTGCGGATGTGAGATCCTCTGAAGTCTCGAAGCTTCGAAGTCCCAAAACATAGATGCATGAGGTTCCATAGTGAGTGCCAGCCATTGGATGCTGGGTAGATGTGGATGGTTGATCCACTCTACTTTGTGAGTTTATTAATCCGAAACTTCGAGAGATTGTCGTGTTGTTATTTGAAAAATTCTGAAGTCAAAGGCCCGAGTAAGAACCTATTGATCTATCGCTTGCTCACACCTATGATTTCATGTGTTGGGGGATGAGAGAAAGGGACTAGTGCCCAAAAATTATTGCAGAGAAGATTTCAGTAAGAAAATGGAATTTGAATTTTTTCTTGGATCATATTGGTTTATGAATACTGTGGGAATTGTTAAGGACTGATGGTCTGACAAACTTCGGTTGACTATACATTGTGTTTGCAGAGTTTAACGAGTGTCAGAACCAAATAGAATTTCCACTGAGTGCAGACAAATGGAGGAGGCACAAAATGCTTCCAGTTTAGAGAATGAAGTAAAAGGAATGTATGTCCATTTGGGAGTGGAAGGATCGAAATCCAATGGGCATATAGAAGAGATAGACAAGGAAGGGAATATGATGAAAATCATTGAAAGATTGCAGAAAGATACCCAGGCTCACCGAGAAGATAATAGAAAAATCATGAAAGGTAGGGATCGACAGGGAGAATTCAAATTAAATTTTATGCAGAGTCTGGAGAGAATCAAAAAGAAGTTGGATAAGGAGAGTGACTCAAGGAAAACAAGGAGTTGTAAGCCCCATGAGAAAAAAATATGATCAAGAAGCATTAGCAAGCATCATCGTCACTCCCCAAAGCATTCCAATAAGAGGGAACATAGTAGTTCAGGCCCATCTCCTACTAGAAGAAATAGGAGATCTAGAATGGATGAACTCAAGGGAGAAATGAACAATATTAAACCTCCTACGTTTGACAGAGAACACAAGAAAGATGAAGATGCTGAGACATGGTTGTTGGGCATGAGGAAATATTTCCAATTGCAGAATTATTCTTCTTATGAAGAGGGAATAATTTCCATTTACCAACTTAAATGAAAGGCATCCATATGGTGGGAGCAACTTGTGCAAGTACAACATGTCAGAGAGAAGAATGTTACATGGAGGGAATTCAAGAGACATTTTTAAAATAAGTACTTAACTAAGAGGTATTGTGAAAAGAAAATGAAAGAGTTCTTCAAGATAAAGTTGGGAAGTATGTCCATTGATGAGTATGAAAGAATATTCTTGGAGTTATTGAAATATGTTCCCTTCCTCAAGGAAGAGATAGTTAAGATTCAAAGGTATCCAAGTGGGCTACAATCTTCCATCAGTGACAAGATCCAGTATGATGACCTGAAAACTATTGAAGAAACTATAAGGAGAGAAAAATTCTTATATGATCCGCAAAAAGAAGAGCATACTTTCCAAAAATCTAGGGAAGACAAGAAGAAGTTTAAAAGGGAGCAGAGGAAAAAGGGAAACAAACCACCATTTTTAAGAAATAACCCTCAACGACAGCTAGGTTTTAGAAAGCCCAGGAAGGCTGAAGTAGGTGGGAAAATGCCAAGACAACCACCTATGGATTGTTGGGTTTGTAAAGGAAATCATAGGTACAGGGATTGCCCTCATAGAAGTGATAAAGTGAGGGTTGGCCACCATGTTCAATAGCAAGAAACAGTGGAGGACATGGGAAGAAGTGTACCTAGGATCTACGCAGCCCTGGCCAACAAGAAAGAACAATATCAGTCACATATGATTGAAGTGGAAGGTATGTGTTGAGCACTCAACACACCGTAAAAAGTCTGGGATTATTTTCTACTTTTTGGGTACCACTTGGGCCTTGCACTGCTTGTTTCTACTTCAGTATGAAAATGCCACCCATGCTTAAGTTTAATGTTTTCATGTTTTGATTATTAGAAAGTATGTTGGGGCATGTAAGAAACCTTGTCAAATTTAAAATGGACTAACCTCGATTAAAAGAATCAACAATCTAAAAGTTTCCCTAAACTTCTTGGGACATTTCAGCATCAGAAAAGGAGTAAAGTGACTAAAATCGCCTGAGAAGTCCAAAATAAAACAAAATTGAGCGTTGTTTTTATTGGCGTCGGCGGTTTCAAGACTTTCCTCACCCTACAAATAACCTTGGGCATGGATATCACCGACAACCGATTGAATCGACCTCAACAGATTTCTTAAGGAAGTAGTGACCCCGGTTTCTCCCGACTCACTTATGAATATTGGTTTCCGTAGAGGATTAAGGTGATGAAAATCGTTTGAGAAATTAAAAACAACACTGTCGACCGTCGAACCTCGAAAGAAGTTCTGTATTGGAAAAGAGGGACTAATTATTTACCTGATGTAATAATCATTTCAATGACTCTCAGTATCAACAACTATGGCCTCTATCCCTTCAAACATTATTTTTATCCACGTGATTAAATATTTTCAATGACTGAAGTCGATGGCAAAGTTTTACAGAAAAAAAAAAAATAAAAAAATAAAAAAATAAATAAAATAAAAATAAAAAATTAACAAACTCATGACGTGATAACTAGGATGAAAAAATAAAAAGATCTAATATTCTTTTGCGCAAAATTTTTAAAGAAGAATACACGTCTGATTCACAATAATTCCTTTAAACCTTTATATATATATATGTGTGTGTGTGTGTGTGTGTGTGTGTGTGTGTGTGTGTGTGTGTGTGTGCGTGCGTATAAAATCAAAAGGGAAAACCCTTTGCCAGGCTCGGTTTACATTTGAATAAATAGACTCTGATGATTCGACTAACCAGCCTGATCGCCGTATATTACAAAATTTTACAAAGAAAGGGAAAAAGGGTGTTAAACCACACTTTCGGGAATGTGGAACAAGAACCCGCTAATTATGCATCACCTATGCGGTAGTCCTATATTAGTTTAACTTTCACACTTTGTGGTGACTTATGCTCCATTTTCACTGCCATCCACTATGTGTCATGCAATTCCACGATTGTGTCTTGTGCCTCTCAAAGTTGTCTCTGCAACCAGACGATGCTTCCCCCATGACCTGGCGGTGGTGACATCCCCTGGGTTTTCTCCACCAATTGACATTGTGGTTATGTATTCTCTTGGTAGAGCTCGACTATTGGAATTTGAGCATGCTCTAGATGTTGGGTGGAATTTCTGACGGAAAAGCCTGACAATTTTGATCTCCCCTCTCCTTTATTGTCTCCTTTGTCAATTTTCTGGACCAACTATGAGTGATCGGTGGGAATTACAGATTCCTCATAGGCTAGACATACCTTTGGCTCGGCCTTGGGGTAGTCTCCCTCTCCTTCCCGAATTTTCTTCTTAGGCCTTCCTCTTCTCTGCAATTTTGGTCCTAGAGAAGGAGCAACCTCCTGCATATTTCTCCTGGATGTATCTGCGACCACCCCAAGCTCATCCAGGGACAATGATGCTACCTATGGTACAATAGTTGTACCTCTCAAAACCCACAGAAAGGAATCCCAAGTGTGCTGAGGGTGAGATCTCGCACTCTGATTTCCTCGTAGACCTTGTCCCATGCTTGAAAGATATCCTATAACTGCAATAGCATAAGAGACTCAAAGTGTCCATAGACGATAAGGAGTCTCTCAGCTGGACATCGCTAAGACGAATTTACCAAACCAAATTTCTAGAAAGTATGATCTCGACATATGATAAGGATTTCTCGCAAAGCTCCTGGAATTTATAGGGAAATCAAGGAGTGACACTAGGATGGCCAACATAATATTCGTGCCTCGCGACATGATGTTTGAAAATTTGGAATGCCTAAGCTAATCGACAGATGTTATCAAGAACATGAAAGCGCCACCGATCGGGGTTGCAGGAAAACATGCGGAACGATCCTTTCGATCCTTTTGAACTTACAAGCCTTCATTATTGATGAATGACGTTTGGTATGCCTGATAGTACGGGTTCTGGAATTTTTAACGACTTTCTCTGTATGATATTTTCCCCCTCAGGAGCACACATGTTGATAATTTGTCCTTGACGCCCTTTCTTGACGATTCCAAAGGCCAAGTAAGTACTTTGATAATTTGTACATGCATGTCTATCGTAATTTATTTAGCCACACTACAACATGTTGAGGTGCTCATTAAAACCAAAGAAGGGTAGCAGCTTTGCAGATCGCTCAAAGAATGTGTTTGGGATCACGTAAGTATTAAAAACAACTAAGACTAGAAAGCTGCATAGGTACATGTTGATATTTTGATTTATTTATGTCAGATCATAGGTTAATTAACTACTAAACTACTTTTGTTTTGACTACAAGGAGAAAATTCCCGATCACCGACTAAAGCCTGCCCTATGACTCCACCGAAGAACTAAAAGAAAATCCGAGACTGAATCACCGAAGCGATGGGAGATGTTTGTCCGACATCCCCGATAACTTCTCTAACATGAGTGACACAGTCAAGTCGCATGTTGAATGAGGCTCACTATGGACCGAAGAACTCACAAAGGTGGTCGATGCAAAGCTAGGGCAAGCACAATAATTTGCTGAACATCCAATCAAGGCCCGAACGATGCCACAGTAGATGAACTCCAATTTGTTCAAGTATCGAGCACATGCAACAAATGTCATAGGAATATATGCAGCTCCGATAAATCAACATATATC
The DNA here is from genome assembly GCA_032191745.1 of Picea mariana. Taxonomy (NCBI): domain Eukaryota; kingdom Viridiplantae; phylum Streptophyta; class Pinopsida; order Pinales; family Pinaceae; genus Picea; species Picea mariana. Next base: position 369,737 of record JASDQU010103242.1, on the reverse strand, counting down.
TCCATGAACCCAAACCTCTGAAGAACTGCTTGTTAGTTGGTCTAAATACAAGAAGAACCATCCTTTTCAAGAAGATATCTTGAGTTAACTATTCAGGAAGTTGTTGAAAGAAGATGCCACGTGACAATTTTGTGTTGCTTGAACCGCACTTAGCCGTTAACTTCAGTTAGAACTTTAGGTTATAAATAAAGGCCTCGACTGATTAAACAAAGGTCGATGGTTTGTTGCAAGAAATTTTTTCTTTCTAGACGTTAAGAATTATTTTGGAGCTGCTATGAAGGAAGAAGTCCTTCTCGACTAGAGATGAAGTTGTTTTCATCATATGCATGTGTAATTGAGCCTGGAGAAGAACTATTTCCTATTTAGTTCATGAGAAAATGTAACAAGTAAGAGCTAACGAATATATTGTCAATTTATCTGGTGAAATTGTTTTGTTGTTCTTTTCTCTAATGATGGAAATGATGAATCATTGTGTGGATGTATGATGAAAGATTATGGTAGATGAATTATTTTTCTTGCTATTGATCTTATCATATAGCTATTTTCTTCTAATTAGTATTCTCAAACAGTAATTGGATGCTCACATGGTTAACATATTATTACTAGGCCTGTGGTATAAGATTATCGTTTGCATGTTTGGGCAGTGGGTTATCCCAAGCTCAACCTCTTCTGCAGTAGTTAAATTTTCTCTCATCTTGTTTTCTTGGATATTTTAGGTTAAAATATCAGCTAGTGATTGAGTGCTCACATGGTTAAATTATTATTACTAGGCCTATGGTAAGAGATCGTTGTATGCATGCTAGAGTGAGGGTTATCCTGAGCCCAACCTTTCCCAGTCTTTAGACTTCCTTATCGCTGTGTGGTGAAGTTGGTTTATACCAGCTTTTTCTCACATTTATCCTAACTAAAGAGAAAATACCAAAAGAGAAAATCCCGACTGAAGGAGATGCCTCCACAGGAAAACACAAAGCCCATCGATTGAATTCATCGGATCGTGAGATCTGGAGAACCATTCCAATCAAAAACACTGTAGAGTCTAATTGGTCCTCGGTGGTGGGTTTGGTTCCTACTGTTGAGTTAAGGGGTTTAAGACCCATCAACAGAATTGGTGCTAGAAGGAGAGCCTGAGAATGAATGGTTGAATATGTAAGTTATATGATATTTCGAACAATCTATAGATTCGTAACGGCCCACATGCATGGCTAGTCATCCAACAGACATCCCACCTTTACTGAGTACTCCTAAAGTGGATAACTCTCCCACTCTAAGGAATGATATCTTCACCCTGAAATACCTTACGCCCTCCTTCACTAGGAAGTGAATCGATTTATAAGGATTACCAGAGCTTACACCCGACAAATCGGAGCGTTTCCATTCACCCCCATCCTCCCTTGAATAAAAAAACAAGGAAGACCAGTGGTCATCACTCCCGATAAAGTTTTCATACACTCCATAGAAAACTTAATAGAATTCACAATCACTAAAATCCAAGAACCTCTTGACCTTATACTCGAGACGCCATACGCCGATATCTCCGAACCTAWTGATCTTTTGGAAGAGGAATAGCCTAACCCCGAATTTGAAGATATGAAAGAGAACAATGATCATGAGGAGGAGAGAGAGGTTCCACTTCAAGGAGACCAACCTTAGTTGGTCAGGGACGTAGTGGTCATCCTTGGACGAATACACAATCTTCATAGGCACCTRGAAAATTTTCTCCCCAAGTATGATCATAAGACCTCAAGATTGCTCGAAGATCATATCAAGAAGTTAATACTCGTGATCAGGCTTATGAACATTCAACATGAAGATGTAGTATGCAGACTTTTCCCCTACACATTTGAGAACTTAGCTTCCACTTGGTATTTTAACTTGTCAGTAGGATCCATAACCAACTAGACTAAGTTCCAAAAGGACTTCCTAGACAAATTTTCTGAAGAAACTACCACGGGAGCCCTTATGGCTGAATTGTTTGCAGCCACCATGACCCCAAAGGAAAGGGTCAAATATTTCAATCAAAGATTCATGACTGTCCTCAACAATTTTCATCCGCAGCAAAATCGGATCAAGAGTTGCAAATCGAGGTCTATGCTAACACTCTTATGGCCTCTATTTCCATGTTCATTAAAAGAGTCGCTAAGAAAACCCTCACAGAGAATTTCAAAGAGGAGAAGATGATAGAGTTCCAGATGAGAGGGTGTAAAGAAGGTCAGGCATCTCTAGCAAGAAAACAAATCCAACCCCCTCCCAGGAGAGGACTCCTCTTGACTAGACCACCTGAGAAGCTGGTTGAATCAACTCTCGATAAGGGTAATGGAGATATAGAAGACCTGCAACACATGGTCAAGAAAATATTAAATGAGATTATAGATATGAAAACAACTATGGGTGAGGGAAACCAAGGCCAGAGACCCTATAAGCCTTTCTTTAAAAGAAACCATCCTTTCAAAGCAATCGAACCTTCCCTAGCCAACCTAAACATTGACTCAGGGAATGTCACATATGATTCTTTATGTACTTACCACCAAGAGAACCACTCAGAAAGGGAATGTCCTCAGTGGGCCAACGCCATGAATTTATTGGCCAATCCTTTTCTAGGTGAAGTATCTCTGACCAAACCACTCAACAGTTTGGCCTTTAACATTGCCAATCAGGAAGACGTTGACCCACCACAAGACACGACCATGCTGATATGGGATCCCGACGTGATCACATCTTCGGACAATCTGTTTAAACCTCAGGCACCACCCACAGAGATATCGGTGGTACAAACATGTAGTAAGTGTCAACTCGGCCCAAAAGATACTGATACCACCCGTGTCTCACAAAGTAAATTAACTCCCGATCTCCGAAGAATGCCTGTCACTCCCAGTAAATAGCCTCTAAGAATACATATGTGGGAATATCCTAAGCTAGGTTATAATGTAGTCGAAGATTTGAAGAAGTTGAAAGCTAATATATCAGGTATGGACGTATGTAGAATCCCTCAGTAGAAATACCCTCTGTTGCGGGCTCTAAGTTCGGTAGAAAACCCGGGCACTAGCAACAGTCGAGAGAAGAATCTACCCCCCACAAATTTGTCATGAAAACCAAGGATAAACACTTTCTCAGAAGGCAGGAAGGAGAGACCTTTCATGCCTCCTTTCCTTTTAATAATCAAAATCAGCAATAGGAATCTTCACAATTGTCTGGTAGATTCTGGAGCGTCTTCTAATGTCATGCCCTTGGTCATTTGTAATAAACTAGGTGTTGTCCCTCTAAAAAGTGATAAGCATGTTATACAACTAGACAGAACCCAGGTCAAGGTTATGGGGGTACTCAAATATGTGAGGATCAGGATAGCGACACACCCTAGTTTTGTGTAGGTGATTGATATCATTGTAGTAGATATCCCTAAGACATATGGGATATTATTGAGCCGAGATTGGTCTGAAAAAATGAATGGATACTTTAGTACTGACTGGGTACACCTTTGGCTACCACTGAAAGGATATAAGAACATGATCTGAATTCATAGGGAGAGGTATCTGAAGCATACGATCATCGATCTGGAAGCCCCTAATGAACCGACCTCCACATATTTTTCCATATTGGGTAATTATTATTGTGACTCCTACTTCAGGAACTTCCGTCCCCTCATTCCAATGTTCCACTTACCCAAGATTCCTCTCCAGGAGGAATCGTCGATGCCGACAGAAGATTCTCTCTTTTGTCAAAACTCGGGTCGGGTAGAAGGAAAGGGCAGACAACATAACGTCAACAATGGTGAAGGAAGGAATGATTGTCATTCATGTATTTGGACCCTCTATTTTGACAGATCTAGGTCACAAGAAGGATCAGGGGTGGGGTGCATTCTAATTGACCCAAGGGGTAGGCATCATTCCTTGTCTTGTAGGCTAGAATTCAAGTGCACCAACAACATTCCCAAGTATGAAGCCTTGGTGCAAGGGTTAAATAAAGCCACAGATCTTAATGTCAAATAATTAAATATTTTGAGAGACTCAAAAATCATAATTAGACAAGTAATAAACATGATACATTGCAATTCACCCCACCTTAAGAATTACCAGCAAGAGGTGCATAGGTTAATAGAACGCTTTGAAGTTTTCAACATTACCGCAATCCCCAGAGAAAAGAGTACCCTTGCTAATTCCCTAGCCACAACCGCTTCTAGGGTATCACCCTTAGAAGATTATGAAGCCTCCTGATTCACTGTAGAACTGATATATAAGCCATTAGTACCTAATAAAATTTCTAATTGGAAATTCTTCGAAGGAGATGAACAAATCATAAGTTTTTTGACCAATCAGGACAATTTCAAAGATCTCGCTATTGATGATGAAGAGTTCCAAGAGAACTCAATGGGAAGGGGTCCTATGGAAGACTGGCATATAGATAGATCAAAGGCCCATACGAACTCAAAAGTGGTAGCTAATCTAGAAGATATGTTTGATCTAAAGGAACGATTCGAATGTCTTGAAAGTGCAAAGATTGGTAGCTCCTATCCCCTCCATGAAACTGTGAATCTTGGGACCCCAGAGAACCCAAGGAATGTAAACCCCAGACAAAAGATAAGAAAGCAGCAAGGTGACAAGGAGGAAGGAATGGGCAGTGCACACTCACATTTCCATCCCATGTGCTTTGATGGATCTAAATCACAGGAAATATCTGCAGTAGGATGTATCCTTATTAATCCAAAAGATAAACATCATTTTTTATCCTGTAGGCTTGAATTTGAATGTATGAATACCACCACCGAGTTTGAAGCTCTGGTACAAAGGTTAAAGAAATCCATATCCCTAAACGTCAAAGAATTGGAGGTCTTCGGAGACCCGAAGATTATTATTAAGCAGGTAAAATTTGTTGTACATTGCAGCCCCTCGCATTCAAATAATTATCAACGCAAGGTGCACCGGTTGGTGGATCATTTTGAATCCTTTAACGTCACTATGATCCATGGAGCGAAGAATATATTTGATGACTCCCTAGCCACTGTTATTTCATGGTTGTCACCTCCAGATGATTCTGAACCTGAAGCTCTACCAGTCAGGGGCCAAGTCCTCAAACAACATTTTAAATTAAAAAAAAGAAAGAAAAAAAAATTGAGTTTCACTTTTGTTTTGTATGTGTGTTTCATAAGCTTTGTTGCAGATACTCCAATTATGGTTTCGCTTGATTTTATTTCCTGCAACTTTTGTTCCCTATTCTTTTAAAAGGTTATTCTTGACAAGATAGTGGTTGATATCAAGTCATGTGATATACTGATCTTTGTTCCAAAATCATGGCTCGCACTCAATAATGGAAGCATCAAGGAACTCACAGTTTCTTTGAGGAGTTCTCTAATCTGTCTTGCATAAATGAATGATTTTCGAAAGTTTCCAAGTGTCTGCTTAGTGGTTGGGTAAACCTTAAGGGGAATAAAGAAAGGTCGGAAAGGACTACGTGAACCCGAAGGATAAACTGGTAAAGGATTCACCTTAACCACCTTTCTTTGCAAGTTAAACATACATCATCCTCTTTCACTCGCTCCGAGCATCTCATCAAATAAAGGTTGATATAAATAGAGTGAAAAGTGGGAGAGGGTATGCAGATATCTCCACCAGGGCTATGGATGCTCACTGGTAGCAGAGCAATGTCTGTGATGTCGGGGTGACTCTGTCGGTGCTATAGATGCTCACTGGCAGTAGAGCACCACCATAGAAAGTGATTAAATGTAATTAAAGGCTTAATGCTAGTGAATACTTTACCAGATATTTTGTCAAAAGAAAAATGGGCATGAGTTACGGTATGGGAAATAAGGGAGGAATTGAGGTTAAGAAACCCCACAGGTAGACCCAAAAGCATTAACTGAAAATTTTCAAATACACAGGTAAAAAGGGAGCTCTGATTTAAGACCAGTTAAGTTACCCTTCATCTTTCGTATCAGCCGAGCTATGGAGGAGGAACATGGATCCTACTTTCTCCCAGTGAATCGCCATTTGTTGAGCACTCAACACACCCTAAAAAGTCTAGGCTTATTTTCTACTTTTTGGGTACCACTTGGGCCTTGCACCATTTCTTTCCACTTCAGTATGAAAATGCCACCCACGCTTAACTTTTATGTTTTCATGTTTTGATTATTAGAAAGTCTGTTGGGGCATGTAAGAAACCTTGTCAAATTTAAAAGGGACTAACCTTGATTAAAAGAATCAATGATATAAAAGTTTCCCTAAACTCCTGGGATGTTTCGGCATCGAAAAAGGAGTAAAGTGACTAAAATCGCATGATAATTACAAAATAAAACAAAGTTGAGTGTCATTTTCAACGGTGTCAGTGGTTTCAAGACTTTCCTCACCCTACAAATAACCCTAGGCATGGATATCACTGATGACCGATTGAATCAGCCTCGGTGGATTTCTTAAGGAAGCAACGACCTAGGTTTATCTTGACTCACTTATGAATATCAACATCGGTAGACGATTAAGGTGATGAAAATCGTTTGAGAAATAAAAAACAACACTGTCGACCGCCGAACCTCAAAATAAGTTCGTTATTGGAAAAGAGGGACTAATTATTTCCCTGACGTAATAGTCACTTCAATGACTCTCGGTATCATAAGTTGTGGCCTATATCCCTTCAAACATGATTTGTATCCACGCGATTAAATATTTTCAATGACCGAAGTCGATGGAAAAGTTTTGCAGGAAAAAAAAAAAAAGCATTAACAAAATCATGATGTGATAACCATGATGAAAAAAGAAAAAGATCTAATATTCTTTTGCGAAAAAAAATTAAAGAAGAATACACGTCTGATTCACAACAATGCTTTAAAACCTTTATATATATATATATACAATAAAAAGGGAAAACCCTCCACCGGGCTCTGTTTACATTTGAATAAATAGACTCCGATGATTCGACTAACCGGCCTGGTCGCTATAAGATTACAAATTTTTACAAAGAAAGGGGAAAAGGGTGTTAAACCACACTTTTAGGAATGTGGAACAAGAACATGCTAACTATGCGTCACCTATGTAGTAGTCTTGTCTCAGTTTGTATTTCACACTTTGTGGTGACTTATGATCCATTGTCACTGCCATTTGTTGTGTGTCCCGCAATTCCATGATTGTGTCATATGCCTCTCAAAGTTGTCTCTGTAGCTAGGCAACGCTTCCCCCGCAACCTGGAAGTGGCGATATCCCCTGGGTTTTCTCCACCAAATGATGTCATAGTTCCCTATTCTCTTGGTAGAGCTTGGCTATTGCAATTTGAGCCTTCTCTAGTTGTTGGGCGGAATTTCTGATGGAAAATCCTGACGATTTTGATCTCCCCTCTCCTCTCTTGTCTCCTTTCTTGATTTTCTCAACCAAATACGAGCGGTCGATGGGCATTACAGATTCCTCGCAGGCTGGATGTACCTTCGGTTCAGCCTTGGGGAAGTCCCGCTCTCCTTCCAGAATTTTCTTCTTAGGTCTTCCTCTTCTCCGTTGTTTCGGTCCCAGAGAAGGCACAACCTCCAACATATTTCTCCTAGACGTATCTGCGACCACCCCAAGCTCATCCCTAGATGATGACACTACCTACGGGCCAATAGTTTTACCTCTTGAAACACACAAAAAGGAATCCCAGGTGTGCTGAGGGTGAGATCTCGCACTCTGATTTCCTCATAGACCTCGTCCCATGCTTGAAAGAGATCCCATAACTTCAATAACGTAAGAGACTCAAAGTGTCCACAGACGGCAAGGAGTCACTCAGCTGGACATCGCTAAGACGAATTTACCAAATCAAATTTCTGGAAAGTATGAGCTCGACATATGAGAAGGAGTGCTCGCAACGCTCCTGAAATTTATAGGGAAATCAAGGAGTGACGCTAGGCTGGACAACATAATATCCACACCTCACGACATGATGTTTGAAAATTCAGCACGCCTAAGCTAATCGACGGATGTTATCCAGAACATGAAAGTGTCGTTGATTGACGTTGCAGGAAAAAGTGTGGCACGATCCTTTCAACCCTTTTAAACTTACGAACCTCCGTTATTGATGAATGAATTTTGGTCCGCCTGATAGTATGGGTTTTGGAATTTTTAATGACTTTTTCTGTACGATATCTGACCCCTCGAGAGCACACACGTGCATAATTTGTCCTCGATGCCCTTTCTTGACGGTTCCAGAGGTCAAGTAAGTACTATGATAATTTGTACATGCATGTCTATCGTACTTGATTTATCCACACTACAACATGTTGAGGTGGTCATTAAAACCAAAGAAGGGCGACGACTTCACAGATTGCTCAAAGAATGCATTCGAGATCACGTAAGTATTAAAAACGACTAAGACTAGCAAGCTACATAGGTATGTGTTGATCTTTTGATTCATTTATGTCAGATCATAGGTTAATTAACTACTAAACTAATTGTGTTTTGACTACAAGGAGAAACTTCTCGATCACCAACTAAAGTCTACCGTATGACTCCATCAAAGAACTGAAAGAAACGTCGAGACTGAATCACCGAAGCGATGGGAGATGTTGGCCTGGCATCCCTGACAACTTCTCTGACATGAGCGACACAGTCAAGTCGCATGTTGAATGAGGCTCGCTATGGACCGAAGAAATCGCAAAGGTGGTTGATGAAAAGCTAGGGCAAGCAAAACAATTTTCCAAACATCTGATCAGGGCCCGAGTGATGCCACAACAACTAAACTCCAGCTTGGTCAAGTATCAAGCGCATGCAACAAATTTCAGAGGAATATATGTGGCTCCGATAAATCAGCATAGATCTCCATGAACCCGAACCTGTGAAGAACTACTTGTTAATTGGTCTAAATACAAGAAGAACCATCTTTTTCAGGAAGATATCTTGAGTTGATTGTTTAGGAAGTTGTTGAAATAAGATGCCATGTGGCAATTTTGTGTTTCTTGAACCACACTTAGCCGTTAACTTCAGTTAGAAATTTAGGTTATAAATAAAGGCCTCGACCAATTAAAGAAAGGTTGATGGTTTGTTGCAAGAACTTTTTTCTTTCTAGCTGTTAAGAATTATTTTGGAGCTTCTATGAAGGAAGAAGTCCTTCTTGACTAGAGACGAAGTTGTTTTCATCATATGTATGTGTAATTGAGCCTGGAGAAGAACTATTTCCTATTTAGTTCATGAGCAGATGTAATAAGTAAGAGATATCAAATATATTGTCAAGTTATCTGGTGCAATTGTTTTGTTGTTCTTTTCTCTAATGATGGAAATGATGAATCATTGTGTGGATGTATGATGGAGGATTATGGTAGATGAATTATTTTTCTTGCTATTGATCTTATCATATAATTGTTTTCTTCTAATTAGTATTCTCAAACAGTAATTGGATGCTCACATGGTTAACCTATTATTACTAGGCCTATGGTATAGGATTATCATTTGCATGTTTGGGCAATGGGTTATCCCAAGCTCAACCTCTTCTGCAGTAGTTAAATTTTCTCTCATCTTGTTTTCTTGGATACTTTAGGTTAAAATCTTATCTAGTGATCGAGTGCTCACATAGTTAAAGTATTATTACTAGGCCTATGGTAAGAGATCGTTGTTTGCATGTTGGAGTGAGGGTTATCACGAGCCCAGCCTTTCCCAGTCTTTAGACTTCCTTATCATTTTGTGCTCAATTTGGTTTATACCGGCTTTTTCTCACATTTATCCTAACTAAAGAGAAAATACCAAAAGAGAAAATCCCGACTAAAGGAGATGCCTCCACAAGAAAACACAAAGCCCATCGATTAAATTGGTTGGATCGCGAGATCTAGAGAACCATTTCAATCACAAATGCTGCAAAGTCTAATTGGGCCTTGGTGGTAGGTTGGGTTCCTACTATTGAGTTAAGGGGTTTAAGACCCATCAACAGTATGATCAACAACCAACCCATTACTATTTTAATTTATTAAGGAGCTAGTCATAGTTACATAGATCCTAGAATGGTGGAAAGTTTTCATTTACCAAGAAGAAAGCATGGAATATCTTGGTTAGTGGAATTGGCTATAGGATCCAAGAGAAATTTTGTTGATTTGGTTAAGTCATGTCCAGTGGACATGAAGGGACTGATCACAAGGGTTGAATTGAACATTTTACCTTTAGGTTACTATGACTGTTTAATTGGGATGGATTGGTTGGACCAACACCATGTCATATTAGACTATCGTATCAAGGCATTCACTTTCCTGGATGAGGAAGGAAACCCAATGAAAGTGCAGGTTATCCCAAGGGAAGTTACTATTAGAGAAATCTTAGCAATGTAGCTGAAGAAGTGCTACAGGAAAGGTTGTCAAATATTTGCAGCCCATGTGGAGGAAGAACCCAAGGATAAGGTGTCAAATATTGAATAACATGCAATATTAAAGGATTTTAATGATGTATTCTAGAAGGTACCAGGATTACCCCCGGAGAGAGATATTGATTTCTCTATAAACCTGATGGCTGGAGCAGCTCCAGTGTCAAAAACTCCTTATAAAATTAGTACACTAGAGCTGAAAGAACTGTAATTATATCTTGAAGAACTTCTGAAGAAGGGGTATATATGCCCAAGTGTGTCACCTTGGGGTGCCCTGGTCCTATTTGTGAAGAGGAAGGATGGGACATTCATATTGTGCATCGATTTTAAACAGTTGAATAAAGTGACTATTAAGAAGAAGTATCCTTTGCCAAGGATCGATGATCTCTTTGATCTGTTGAAGGATGCTAAGATATTTTCCAAAATCGATCTCAGGTTAGGGTATCACCAGGTAAGGATAAAGGATGAAGACATCAACAAGACCACCTTCAGAACAAGGTATGGTCATTATGAATTCACAGTGGTACCATTTGGGTTAACAGATGCACCCGTTGTTATCATGTGTTTAATGAATGGTGTATTCAAAGAATATCTAGACAAGTTTGTCATAGTCTTTTTGGATGACGTCCTGGTGTATTCCAAGTCGGAGGAAGAACATGAACATCATCTGAAGATGGTATTGTAGGTTCTAAGAGAGCTCTAGCTATATTCCAAATTGATAAAGTGCTCATTTTAGCAAAAGCAGATCCATTACTTGGGGCATATCATTTCAAAGGATGGGATAGCAGTGGATTTTGAGAAGATATAAGCCATCAGAGAATGGTCAACATTGAAGAATGTAAAAGAAGTCAAATCCTTTATGGATCTAGCTGGCTATTACAGAAGGTTCATTTCAGGGTTATTGAGCATATCTCACCTCATCATTTCCTTGAAAAGGAAGGAGAAGAAGTTTCAATGGAAAAAAGAGTGTGAGAGAAGCTTCCAGCAATTGAAGCAACTGCTAACCAGTGCTCCAATCCTGAGGATTGCAGATCCAAATGAATATTTTTTGGTGTGTACAAATGAACTCAAAGAAGGAATGGGAGGAGTCCTCAACCGTAATGGGTTTGTAATATGTTATGAGTCTAGGAAATTGAAAGAGCATTAAAAGAACTATGAAACTCATGATTTGGAATTGGTAGACATTGTACATGCTCAAAAGAAATGGAGGCACTACCTTATGGGAAGGATATGTGAATTGAGGACACACCATAATGGTATGAAGTATTTGTTTGATCATCCAACATTGAATGCTAGGCAGAGTAGATGGTTGGAATTCTTTTGTGAGTATGACTTTGATATCAATCATATCAAAGGAAAGGAGAACAAAGTGGTTGATGCACTCAGCAGGAGAGTGCATGAACTACATGTTGCAGCCATTACCATGTATCAAATTGATATTAAAGGCAGAATTTCAGAAGCTGCAAATGCAGATTTGCAATACATGGAATTGGTAGCAAATCTAAATCAAGGTAAGATGCTATAGAAAGTGGAAGAATATAAATTGGAAACTGATGGAGCACTCCTGTACAAAAATAGAGTTTATGTACCTAATGTCCAGGAATTGAAAATTATGATTTTGAAAGAAATGCATAATGTCCCTTATGTTGGGCACCTTGGATATCAAAAAACTATGGTAGAAGTCAAGAGCCATTACTTTTGGCCAGGTATGAATAAGGAAATTGCAGAATACATCGCCAGATGTATGGAATGCCAGAAATTGAAAGATGAGCATAGGCACCCAATAGGTTTTCTACAACCTTTACTCATTCCTAAGTGGAAGTGGGAAGTGGTGACAATGGATTTCATCATAAAAATGCCCAGAACCAACAAGCAAAATGATTCAATCATGGTGGTGGTGGATAATCTTATGAAAGATGCCCATTTTATTCCATTAAAGACTACTCACAAGGAAGCTAATGTTGTTGATATCTTTATGAGGGAAATAGCACGTTTTCACAGTGTTCCAAAGATAATTGTGTCTGATAGGGACCCAAAATTTACCTTGAAGTTATGGAAGGGGTTATTCAAAGGGTTCAGAATGAATCTGAACTTCAGCACAACTTATCATCCTGAGTCTGATGGGAAAAAAAAGAGGGTGAACCAAGTTATAGAAGACATGCTAAGGATGTATGTGATGGACAAACCATCTAAATGGGAAGACTACCGACATTTGGTAGAATTTTCCTACAACAATGGGTATCAAGCATCCCTGAATATGAACCCATTTGAAGCACTTTATGGAAGAAAGTGAAACACTCCAATAAGTTGGGATAACCTAGCTGATAGGGTAGTGGTTGGGATAGAGTTGCTCAAGGAAATGGAAGAACAAATGCTGAAGATTAAGAAGAATTTGAACGTTGCCCAAGACAAGTAGAAAATTTATGCTGATAGGAACAGAAACCATAGGGAATTTAAAGTGGGTGACCATGTTTTCCTAAAAGTGAAAGACAACAGAAGTTCCTTGAAGATGGGAAACTACTACAAGTTGGCAGCCAGATTTTGTGGGCCATTTGAAATCCTAGAAAGTATTGCTCCAGTTGCATATATGCTTGCATTTCCTGCATCCATGACTGTGCATAATGTGTTTCATATTTCATTAATTAAGAAATATATACCTTATTCTAATCATGTAATTGATTGGAATGTGATTCAGATGGAGCAAGAAGGCATCTTGCAAGTGCATCTGATGCGTATACAGGACCAGAAAAGAAAGCAACTCTAGAATCGATCCATAGGGCTTGTAAAAATTTAGTGGACCTGGTATGGTCCTAAGGATGTGGCATGGGATAATGAGGATGCTATGCAGGAAAAATACCCACATCTTTTTAATATTGTTAAAATCTTGTTGTTGTTATATTGCTGACTTGTAATTATGTTTATAGGATGTTGAGCCAAGTGTTTATAAGCTGAATAATAATACATGTTTATTAGGCCAGAGAGCATAGATGCTTAGGCCATGAGCTTGATTTTGTATATTTAATTATGCATATCATTAATAAAATATAAGCATCGCTGCGTATAGACCGACCACGAAGAAAGAGTGACGAGGGAATAAGCTCCACTAGGTAGGGTAAGGGAGGAGGCTAAGTGTTTGGGCCTAGGGGCTATGCTAGGGGGCTTACCTATAAGGGGATTCTATTTTATTATTATTTCCTAAAGGATAAGGTGTAAAATTGATCAGTTTTTTCCTATGTACCTGGAAAAGGAATGTATACTAAATGGAGTGCATGCAGCTCCAAGAAGAGAGGTGTCGACCTGGGCGCATGTAGTTAAAACCAAAGAGTCAAACCATGCTAGGGGAGAGATTCTCATTCTTCCATCCTCCTCCTGAACTTGTTGGCCTACATCTTTGACCTTTGCAATTTTCTTGACACACATCCTGAAACTAGTAAACTGTGAGCCGATCTGTGTCTTTTGTGGAACTCGACACCTGGGTAATTTCCTGAGCCGTGTTGTGTATTAGCGTCTGTTCATTTCCATTTTTGAGTCCATAACTAATTCCTGTTGTTTTCATCACCCATATGTTAGCTGAATGTTGTTGCAGTATTTCTTAGGAGTTGAATTGAAGAAGCAGGTTGTCAGGCCTGTGAGCAAATCTCCCAGGTGAGAGAGTTTGCTGGGAAGTGAGTTCTCCTGGAAGGGAGTCCCATAGTAGCTACAATAATCTAAGACTTCTGGTCTAGCCTGTTGTTGAATCCCAAGGTAAGGGAGGTGTACTAGCTGATGGACTTGTATTAGTGAAGGTGTACCCTCTTGGGGTGAAGCAGGTATGTGGGGAATGAGGGTCTGTGGGTTGTGGGCGTAAGTGGATCCTGGAATAAAAAATCCTTCCTGTTGTTTTTTGCAACTTCCTTGTTTTTCTTTTCAGGCTTAGAATTCCCTTTCCTGGTAGAGTTTATTCCCAGCTCGGGGGTGACACACTATTGAGCGTGATGAGCAGTGTGGTCAAGGATGGGAGGTTCATGGAAGGTAGGCACATAGTTGGTGGTTTTACTTCTGTTAAAAGATAAGTATAATTATGTGCTTAAGTATGTATGTAGGCATGTTTTGTTACTTGAAATGTATCATGTGTTTTGTTGCATGTGAACTTATTGTTTATTCCATTTGAATCTGTATGGTAGCAGTAATTCTGTGTTAATTGTTTTAAATTCATTAAAATGCATGTATGTATGCATATATTCCGTTGTGACGTTGCCCGGTCTGTTGGTGGCTGGGCACATTACAAATTGGTATCAGAACTAATCATGAAAGACCAGGTAATTGTGTAGTGTTGCCTGATAGGCCTGGTGATCGTTGGCGATGTTACAATTCTGGTGTATTTTTCTTTTGTGGATGTCTACTATGATCTATTGATTTATACTACTCATGATATATTAATGATATACTACTAATGATTTTAATGGATACATATTGTGGTTAAAATAGATAATAAATTTCTCATACTGATTCACCCTCCCTCTCATTATTCCAAAAACACCTTAATTCCACTAAGCACTCTGATCAACATAGTGAAATTCTCATAGTGAATTCTCTTACACATAAATTTTATCTTCGTGGATTCCAAAGACTTCATAGCTTCATCTAGATTCATATATTATATTATTAATTTATGTATTGTGATCATCTTGTGAGGAATCCTTGATAGGTAACTCTTTACTTGAGTGTTTATTCCCACCTTTAACCAAAGTTCAAACCCTTCTACCTTCTTTCTAATCCACCTTTCATGATTCCATGCTTTTAATCCTCCTGTGTGCCTATTTTACATGCATTACCATGAGATATAGATGTAATTTCTTACCTAGAATCCACATTTGGTATTGATAGTGTCATTTGGGATTATTTTCCTCAAAACAAAAATTTCATTGGGGGTCTTCCATGTTTCCCATTGAACCCCAATATATGATCCTTTCACATTCCTAAGAAACCACATGCACATTTGGGAATATGCATATTTCTTACTCCTCATATATTTATAATTCCCTTCATTTACTCTATTCTATCCACAACATTAAGTTTGGTAAAATATTCATACAACAACATTTGATAACCAAAATCCATACAACTCTCGAACATATTCCCATTTTTCCTTTGACAATCACCATAACTCTTATTCCTAAATTTCTTTCAATTTTGTTGCTAAATTCATAGTTATAGGTACATGACCGGATTCCTCTATCCAACACCTTTCCAATGACCATTATCTTCATCAATTCTTAGTCATGAGTAGAAATTTATTGATGGCATGGGAAAGAAAAAGAATATTATCTAGAAAAGGATATCCATCAGCACATGCAACATAGCTTCAATGCTTAGTCACCCTCTGATCATTCCCTCAGATTTAATATTGATCGTTCATCTATTATTGATGACCACCATAATGCTTGACATGATCTTGATACTCAACAACCATCCAATATGGACTTTGATTCACTCTCGACCATCAAAAAATTTCATTGCAGGTTTAAGGTCATGATTTCTTCCATTCAAACTTTCATAGCCTCCAAAATACACTCTCATGTTCCATCGCCCTTATTTTGCACCTACATTTAGAAAATTTTCCACCCATTTCACCATAGGTGTAAGGATTTTGCTTGATTCACTTATCTATATCTGCAGCTTCGTCATTCTGAATGAGTCATCATACTAAAAAAAATTCATATAATCCACCATGCTCTCTGATTTCTTCATACTTAGTCGGTTTTTGATATCTCACCATGCTCTGTGATGTCTTAATACTTAGCCAATTTTCGAGATCTCACTGCGCTCTATAATGTCTTGATACTTAGGAAAATTTTGATATCTAAGCATGCTCCATGATGTATTGATACTTATTCAATTTTCCATATCTCATTGCACTCAATGATGCCTTGATACTTAGACAATTTTGCAAACTTCACCTCGATCTGGAGTCAACGTTCTGTAGGACAAGAAGGTGCCCCTCCATCGTGGTTCTGCATCACCCACAACCTACCATACCGGCCACCATGTACATTCCACCATGGTAGTACACAACACTCTTCTTCCACGTTAGCCAACACATGGCCTCCACATCATGCTAACATCAYGCTATGGGAAAATACCCAAAGTTTTTCATTTTTTTCCAAAATTCCAAAATTTTAAAATAAAAACAATTCCCAACTTTGAAACTCTTTTCTTATATACCATCATAGATCTATATTAGCTTTTCTATGGTCAATTTCAGCCCTATGSGAATCAAATTGACGTCTACACATGAAATTCAACTCTTCCCTCTTGAATTATCCACAAATTTACATTGCATAAGTTGGGGCTTTTTCCCAATTTTGCCCATTTTCACCATGACCTCTATGTATTTCTAAAATTCAGCAACTTATAATCTCAATAAGCACCAAATAAACCTCTGCAACAACCAATTATCCTCTGGTATGGTCGGTTAGCAATTATGGGCATGGATTTTCTTCAATTCCATTATTAAATTAGGGATTCAAACCAATTCGGTCATGACTGCCTCTATACTTTTGTAATTCGGCCAACTATGGGCCCAAATTTGCTTAGACTGCAATTAAAATTTGGGGATTTCTAATCTCTAGGTAAATTTCCTCAAATTAATTGTGAAATTTTCCCTAATTTCACTATAGGAATTTTTTCAAACATATCAGAGACATCCTATGAAAGTTAAATTTCTGCAATAACTATCTTCAACATTCTGCTAGCTGGACCTTGCAAGATAAGTATTGAACGTTGATCTCTAATACCCCTTTGTAATATACCGATCCACCTAGTTGAGTCTTGTTACCTCTATTATTTTTTCTCTGATACTACTTTCTAACATACCTAGCCACCTAGTTGAGTCTCATTACCTATATTATTTTCTCTCTAATACCATTAAATTTACAATATCCTATGCATATGATTACAATTATCCATTCCTATGTAGTCCTAAAATTATATACACTTGATCATATTTAGAACATTAAAACCCATAAAAAACATAACAAGAATAATGTAATTAATCACATGAAATTCATACAAACACATAATAGACACTTATATTGTGTAAATAATTCACCAATTGCATGCATACCTCATGCTTTCCTCCCATCCATAGTCTATTCTACTCATAATCTCTCAGCAATAGGTCACCCCTGAGATGGGGTTGAAACTCCATGAGGGAAAAAAAATCCTAAGCCATACTAAGGTTTAACTAGCATAATAAATCTCAAGTCAATATTTCAATTGTTGCAACTAGGCTACAACCTCTCATTTTCCATAGCCTATCCCACCCAAAAAAGTGTACCCCCTGTCTGCTCAACAGTCCTTCGGCTATCCCACTTCCCTTTTGGTGCTTCAACAATAGGCTAGACATAAATCCTCATAGCTCTGTAGCTATTTCCCAATGCATAGGGAAGACAATTCCCAACAATTATCTCACCCATAGAAGAATTCTCACGAGACTAGCAGTTGACTTCTTCAAATGCACAAGGGATTGAAAACCCACTTATTCATCTCCCAATATCCAGGTTTTATCCTTACCAACAAATCCCATATCTTTCCAAGTATAGGTATGAAAATGGGGATGGCAAGGTGTACCAATGGTAAGAGTGAATTCCCCCAAATAATGAGAGAATCCCCCCATTATATTTCATTTTCTTGTCTTGACACTTGTCACTCTAGGAGATGACTTGACTGCACTTACCCTCATTTGGTGATATGTTCGTCATCCTTAAAAATTTATAATAAAAATATCATATAACTAGACTTTAGGAAATATTAATATAATATTTCTTTGGGCGTAACCCCCCTTCGCTTAGCCCCTCTTCCTAGACTCATATCCATCTTTCCCTCTCACAAAGTCCCAGGCCCACCATACTCTTTTTGTTTGGTTGGACTGCAATAGTGATGTATTTTGTTAATAATATGAGTGATACATATTTCAATGATAGGATCATTGGCCCTTAAGCATCTAGGCTCTTTGGCCTAGTAATCTCTTAAGCGAGATGGCCTATACTGTCCTTTCTCACCATCCTATACAAAATATGTGCATTCAAAATTGGGTTTCATCCTGGGGGTATTACATCGTCGAGAGTCTATAAACCAACCCATTGACTCACCTTTGGTGCACTTATTTGGAAATTCTTCAAGGAATTCAATTAAAAATAATATCAATGATATTTTTCCATGTTAAACAAATCGATACTAAATTCATAGTGATCCAAAAAGGATCCAGAGAATACTAAGGATAACTCCAAATTCACAGAAGCACCTTAGGAAGATCAGAATGGCCTCAACAGATAGAGAAAGGGAAAAACTTCAAAGTCCTCAAAACTCAGTGAAATTGACATGATCATGAAGAGCACATCGCAAGATTTCCAATGACATAAATGGCTCGTCAAACAGAGTTACGAATCAAAAGATATTCACGGTCAAAGTTTTGGTCAACCTAGCCCAGTCAGCGGGGATGACTCAACATCAATACTATTGATGTCAGTATCAGTACAGATGATGTCAGCGCTCATATAGGGTACGTGGCACATGCAACAGGTGACATGTGTCATGATGACATCAACATGATGACATGGAAACACCAAAGGCTACCACATGTGACTCGTTTTTGGACTTTTTTGGTCAATACGTGGAGCAATGGGAAAGTTCCATGTGGAAGTCTGTACAACCATGTGGTAGAACATATAGCCACTCGATAGGTGACATGGAAGGATGATGTGTCAAAGGTGACGTGGCATGGTGAGGTGGTCCAATGAAAGGCCGCCACGTGGACCAGTCATTGGTTTCCACATGGCAATGACAAAAAGCACAAGGATGCCTAACAATCGAATGTTTTAAAAAAAGGTGGGGCTGGCTTGCACCAACCCCTAATCCACCATATTAAACTATATATCCTTCCATATCTAGCCAGTTGGAGGCATTATCCGCCAAACTTATCGGCATTGCCAAAGTTAGCAAGAATCCCACAGGCTTAAAACTATAACACATATATAACCGACGGTGTATTAAAATGCAATTCCATAAGTTTGACCCTGGACCCTCCTCCAACAAAGAGCCTTAATATACATCTGCCACCCAATAGGCCAAACGACCTCCTTGCTAACTCTGCCCCAATTTTTATTTAAAAATTGGATTTTGTCAGTGCACGAGGGTCATACCAGTGTGCGCAACAGGTTGAACCAGAGCATGGAAAACAATGTAAAAGGATAGTCATTAATGAATACCACTCACACGTAAATCGAGACAAAATTTCTCATGGGCCTGAAAGTTCCAGACTCAAATCGAGGTGTGGAGATAGTCGTTTTTGGGTAATTCGATGCCACAAATGCATTGGTGTTGTTTGTTTTATGATCTGAGCAATGCTTCTACAACTTAACTCCAAAATGAGGTATACTTATGTATTTTGCCAAATTCTCTACACATTTAAGATTACGATCCGAAGATGTAGTCCACCAGGGACAAAATCCATTATCAAGTTTTTGTGTTCAGATCTGATGCATATGTCTCCTCATTATTGAGTTTTTCCTTTTTTATGGTGCACTTCATTTTATTCTCATTTAATACAATTCTTTAATAAGTCGCATCGATGAAAAGATCTTGGATCATGATGGTATCATAGAAATCATCTTTGACTTGAATTGTTGAGTGTGAATGCTTATTGGGGCCAAGCATAAACATGGTGAAAGAACACTTAATACTTTCAAACCAGAAGTTGGTCGTGCATCCCGAAGGAAGAAAATGGCCGAAGAGGACAAATGTGATGAACAGGAGAAAAAATTCCATATGGTCTTCTATCGCATGTCAAAAATGGTTGAGCAAATGTATGGAGACTACAAAAAGAGGATGAAGAAGAAAGGGAAGAAAAAGGAAGCACAAGTATATGATAATGCTTAAGTGAATTAAGAGGTTGGCGGAGACCCTCTTGAGCCTCCATATTCACTATTGAGTTCTATCTCTTCTTCCTCTGATCATTCTTGTCATTCTCATCATTCTAGCCATAAAGCTTCTTTTAAGAAACCATTATTAGAGCTTGATGTAAAATTTTATTTACCTATGTTTAATGGAGATGCTAACCCTGAAAAGCTATATAATTGGATCCAACTGGTTGAAGTATATTGTTTTGTTCAACATATTTATGAAGAGGAAGTTAAAGTGCAATTGGCCTCTCTTCAGTTGGAAGGCACTGCTCTTGTATGGTGGGAGAGAAAACTTCAAGACATAAGTAAGTGTGGTAATCTTCTTTCCTCATGGTTGGAATTTAAATCAACAAGAAAGAAGCAATTTTATCCATTGGGTTATTTACATAAAGAAATGATGGAATGGAAAACTTTAAGACAAAGTAAAGGTCAAACTGTACAATGTTTCATGGAAGAATTTAGGAAGAAATCTCTTGCATTAAACATTCCTTTAGATTCTTATGAAAATTTAATGAAGTATATTGGTGCACTTCATAGTTATATTCATCATACTTTACTATTGTTTAACCCCACTAGTCTTGATGAAGTTTGTGTGCAAGACACTCACCTTGAGAACAGGGGAAAGCATGTTCAAGAACATCCCAAAAAGAAACCTTCCAATTTCCCACATAAGGAGTTTAAAAAGTTTAAAAGGAAGAACAAAAAGACTGCCACTCTAAAGATGGGATAAGGAAATCCATCTTGCACTCATTGTAAGAAGAATGGTCACGATAATGAACACTGTTGGAATTGCATCCAGAGAAAAGAATGAAACAGTTCGGTGGAAAGGGGAAGACAAAGACCATTGGTACAATGCAACAAGACCTTGGTTTCGATTCAGGAGACAAAGAAAAGATCACAACGGTTGGAGTAAAAGGTAAAGATTCCCTTCATGCTAGTTCAAATTCCAATACTGAATCTCATGATGATGAAAGAAATATGAATGAATTATTTCATGTAAGAGTTGTATATAAACAAACTAAGAAAGATACATTGTTTGATCAAGGTTCCCAAGTAAACTTGATATCTAAAGCACTTATCAAAAAGATGGGTCTTGAAACTAAACCACATCCAAAGCCTTATCCTCTCGGTTAGGTATGTGATAAATAAAAAAGTAATTTCACCAAGCAGTGTAGGGTCATATTTTCTATTGCTTCAAAGTTGATTGATGAAGTGGATTTGGATGTTTTATCACTTGATATATGTGGAATAGTGCTAGGGAGTCCTTATCTTTATGATAGAAAATAAATATTCTTCCATCATGAGAACAAATATAACCTTACTAAAGGGGAAGTGCAATATATTATTAGAGCCCACAACATGAGGGTAAACACAACACTTGTTAGTGCATGAAAAATGAAGAGACTCATGACTCATAAACAATAACAAGAGATATGTACTCATGGTCATAAGGGAAAAGGATTTTGGAACATACGATACCTTCCAAGGATGTGATCCTTCTCATAAGAAATAATTAATTGATATTGTTTCTAAGTATGATGATATTTTTTAGGAACCAGATGGATTACCTCCTAAGAGGGAAATCCAAAATGAAATACACATTCAGTAGGATTCGCCTCTTCCTAATGTGGGCATGTCCATGATGTCAGTTGTAGAGATGACAAAGATCAAAAAGCATGTACAAGACTTATTGGCCCATCTCTATTGGCAAGTATATCCTAAAATATGTTAGATGCCCCAGTGCTTTCTGTCTCTAGCCTGTCCTCTAGCTCTCCCTCTCAAAGTAAATGGGATAGAAGTGTAAGTCTAACCATAGGAACCGACAGATCTTAATCATGATAGTAGGGGCGACATCAGTAATAAGAAAGCTAATGGGTAAGAAAGCTAAGAAAAGGAAAATGTGATGGGTTGATTCAGGTTACCAAGTGGAAGCATCATTAGTGACCGTTTTAGTCTTCCCATTGCCAGATCAAGGGGTCATCAGGCCCAGTTCATCTCCTTGTGGTTCTTTGATTGCAATGGTGCCAAAGTAGGATAGCAAATGGAAAATGTGTGTTTATTACTGATACTTAAACAAGATTACAATGAAAAATAGATACCCTCTTCCTCATATAAATGATTTACTTGATCAATTAAGGAATGTTGTTTATTTCACTAAGTTGGATTTGTGTAGTGGATACCATCAGATTAGGGTTGTAGAACAGGATGCATGGAAAATTTCCTTTAAAACCAAACATGGATTGTTTGAGTGGTTAGTTATGTCGTTTGAGCTTTGTAATGCTCCGACAACCTTCATGCGTGTGATGAATGATGTATTCAGGCCATTTCTAGATGATTTTGTAATTGTATATTTATACGACATTCTTATATTTAGTGGGACTTGGGATGAACATTTAAGGAATGTAAAGAAAGTATTAGATACTTTGCAAAGGGAAATGTTGTATGTAAAATTGTCCAAATGTGAATTTGGGAAGACTGCTCTAGTGTACTTAGGTCATATTGTAGGAGGAGGACAATTGAAAATTGATCCTTCAAAGATTGATGTAATTGTAAATTGGCCTGATCCCAAAAATGTAATCAAAGTATGAAGCTTCTTAGGTGAAGTCCAATACTGGATGAGATTCATTTCAAACTTCTCATTTATTGCATCTCCTTTGCATGCCTTAACCAGTGTGAAGAACACTTTTCAGTGGGGAGGAAAGCAACAAAATTCCTTTGACACTTTGAAGGAAAATATCAGTACCGCACTAGTATTAGCATTGTTGAATCTTCAACAACCTTTTGAGATCGATACATATGCCAGCATATACGCCATGGGTGAAATATTGATGCAATATCATAAGCCTATATGTTACCACTCTGAAACGTTTAACCAAGTTGTTGTTAACTATCCTACATATGATAAAGAGTTGTATGCCTTAGTTCAAAGTGTAAAGAAATGGAAGCACTACTTGTTTGGGAAGGAAACAATCATACATACAGATCACCATCCCTTATAGTATCTCTAAGCACAAACCAAGCTGCAACAATCTCGACATTAAAGATGGATGGTTTTCCTTCAACAGTTTCATTTGGTAATCAAATACAAAAAGGGTACAAGTAACAAGGTAGTTGAGATGTTTTCTAAAAATCCTATTGTTTCTTCTATTATTTTGAAGAATGATTTTTTATCTCATGATATCTATGTGGAACAATATGTTGTTGATGAATATTTTAAAGAGGTATTTGAGAAGCTAACCCATGTTTCAAATGTATATAACTATTGTCTGCAGGAAAAACTACTCTACCATCTTGGAAAGCTTTGTATTCCTACAAGTGAACGAGTCCATGTAATACGAGAAGCTCACATTTCTCTTTTGTAAGGGCATTTTTGGGTAGGAAAAGCTATGGCTCATATGAAAAGGTTTTGTTACTGGCCTCAGATGTAAGAAATTGTAACTAAATATGTAAAGGGGTGTGTGATGTGTTCTACTTGTAAGCCCACTAATAGAAAATTGGAGCTATACTCACCTCCTCTTATTCCATCCCATCCATGGGAGAGTATCTCCATGGATTTTGTAGGGGGTTTACCAATGTTGAAAATGGGTCGTGACTATTTGTATGTTGTAGTGGATAGGTTCAACAATATGTGTATCTTGATGCCATGTAAAAAACAGATCACTGCTGAGAAGACTGCTAATCTCTTATTTCAGTATGTTTCGGTTCACTTTGGGTTACCCACATGTTGGCACAGGGGAAGACCCAGGGTTCAATGCTTCAACAATGCACCAAGAAAACCCTAACTATTGGCCCTTTCGGTAACACCTGTAAAGAAAATGAAGTATAACCTGAAGTAGAGGTAAGGGGGGGTTGCAGAACTCAACTATCTACAACCAAGTTGGGACACTAATATGTGATCAAAATACTTAACAAAGAACATAGCCAACTATGTGAATTAAGTTATGAGTCTTATTCACTTCGCATATTAACCCTAAATAAATCATAGCATAGTAATAAATAGATCTAACACTACTGATCATTTATCAGAGAATATCTAACATTCATTCATATATAAAGGACTAAGAATAAATGAATCACTCTATTAGGCATCAATATTAAGCACATAAATACATAAACACCATGAATAACATTGCACAAAGCACAATAACACAGGATATACGTGGTTTACCCCAGTGTGGGGCTATGCCCACCAACTCTTCTTCTTCTTTATTAGTCTCTTCAATATCCTTATAGGCACCTAGCCACAGAGCCAACTCCACAAAGGATAGGAGATCTGCTTGCACCTCACCAAATCCTTACACAGTCTATGCACCAAGCACTTACAAAACTCTTGCACTTAGATCTGCAAGCCTTAACACATTCATGCACTAAGACAAATACCACTACTGCTTACATCTCCTAACTACTTATTTATACATTTCCAAAAAGGGCCTAAACATGGGCAAACCCATGGGTCGACATCCCATACCCATTACATAAACCCTAAAAGCCCAAAAATCCCACAAAAGGGGTGTGATCCCAGATATCCTCTTCACATGGGTGCTCTGTCTTCGACCAGCCTTTCGAATCCCCAAAAATGGTCAAACACGACAAACGTTTCCAAAAAACTTGGTCGAGGGCCAACAAGCCCCCAACACTGACGTGTGACTCATCTCGAGTCACTTTGATATGGGAAACATTGGTTCAAAGGCCTCGAGATTAGGTCGATCTGCCTCAACTTCTTTCTTCACCAGAGCCTCCTGCTCAACAAACTCCTAAATGACTTTCTTGGTGACAGGCCCCTCCAGGCGTTGTTGCACTGTGGAGACCATGTTTTCCAACTATGATCCTTCTCCCTTGATCTCTTCAAATAAGTTTCAAGCTTCATCCTGCATTGGTTGGAGTCTCTATGTCACCTCCATCATTATGCTCTAGATGGCAGTGACCTAGTGCTGAACTACACACTGCTCCTGCGACCTTTTCATATTTTCTACCGCAATAAGCAGCTTTATGTACGCTTTCACAGCCGACACCTGTTGCTTTGCCTCATGGAGATGTTTCTCCAATGTCCTCATCTCTGTGTCTTCTGCAAGGTGCTCATAGGTATGCGCACTTCAATTACTTAGTTACTTACATTATGAATCCAATACCCTGATTCTTTCTACTATGCTCCTAGCAGTTTCTTCCCTCTAATCTCTCACTTCTTGTGGAGCGCTCGACACTACTTGAAGTTCTAATTTTTCTACTCTTTCTTGCATCTATTGAATGGCCTGAACTAGATTCCCTACTTGGCTCTCGGTTTTCTCTTCTTCCATTTGTGCCAAGCCCATCACAAATCAAAGTTCTCTAGTTATTACCTCCTTAACAATAGTTTGCTCTTTGAGCAGTTGGTCTTTCTCTTTCTGTATTTTCTTTTTTTCCTCTTTGAACTTCGCTCTAAATTCATCTTTCTCTTTTTGGGAAACTCANTCTTTCTACTATGCTCCTAGCAGTTTCTTCCCTCTGATCTCTCACTTCTTGTGGAGCGCTCGACACTACTTGAAGTTCTAATTTTTCTACTCTTTCTTGCATCTATTGAATGGCCTGAACTAGATTCCCTACTTGGCTCTCGGTTTTCTCTTCTTCCATTTGTGCCAAGCCCAGCACAAATCAAAGTTCTCTAGTTATTACCTCCTTAACAATAGTTTGCTCTTTGAGCAGTTGGTCTTTCTCTTTCTGTATTTTCTTTTTTTCCTCTTTGAACTTCGCTCTAAATTCATCTTTCTCTTTTTGGGAAACTCAAAGTTCCTCTAAGGCCCCCTCCTTTTCCTCCTGGACTCGATGAAGGTGAGCCTCTGTAGCATATGCTATCCTTCGCAATTGGGTGGGCTTATCCCCCAATTACATATTTTCTGTTAAGGATGGCACAGTAGACACTACATGGATCAACTAGATAGCTTATTGTATCCCCTTCATCTCTGCCTCAATTCTGCCATACATCATCTCCTTATTTTCTTCATGTTGTTGTAAGATATCCTTTGAAGAATATTCTACGTCTGTGATGATGACATCAACATCATCCATTGTGAGCACATTCTGCGACTGAGATTTATTGGCTCGGGTCTTCTTCTGTGTTGAGGGTTTCTGCGGAGAAACCTTCCTTTTCTTTGATGTCTCAACCTTTGTTAGGGGATCCTTTGGCAGTGTCACTTTGACCTTTTATTTCTTTTCTTCTTCCCCTTCCTCCTCTTGGTTTACTTCGTCACCTCCTCCTCCTCCAGGTGAATCAGACGTGGTTTCCTTCGATGCAATGTTTATCTCCTACACTTCTTCCTTTTTCTTCTTTTTCTTAGCATTGCTCGGTCCATCATACTCCGTCTGGGTGACCAAAGGACTTCTGATGATTTTTGGTTTAGAGAGTTATGCATCTTCGACCGGTACAAGGAATTTAGCTGGTCATTCCTTTCTTATTTCCTCCATGTCTTCATCAGTCAATTTGTAGTAGGATTGCAACTCCTCCTTGCTTTCGTCCCTACGTGCAGTGATGTAGATGAAGTGGTGGTCTACACGGAACTTCGCTAGTGTCCTGTAAGTATGCAAGGTGTTTAGAGTCATTCGGGGGAATGATCCAATGGCACGCGTGAGTTGTAGGTAGTAAGCATGGAACACCACATTTGATTTCCATTGCTTCTCCATATCGCTTGTATACCACAAGGTGGTGAACCTCATGGCCAATGGTTCTAATGGCTCAACTTTAGGGAATGTTCTTTCCTCCAGCATCTCCCAAGAGAAAAATGTTATTAATATAAACACCCAGCTAAAGTGGAACTCATAGCCTTGGTCATGTGCTTCACGAAAATCCTTCTCCAACTCATTGACAAGGTAGCTCACCCAGTTCATCTGCATCCCTTCGACACACTTCCCTGCAGGTCGACTACAAATCCTGTGACTTGTGTCAGCCTGTTCTTTATGATGAGCTTGCTTGTTATCAGTTGAAAAGCTAGGCACAATGTGCCATCTTTGATGGAGGCTACCTTCTAGCCTCGCTTCTCCTTCTCCACATCGTTGTATTCTTCCTTTATTCGCTAGGCCAAGGAGTGATCTAATGTCTTTCCTGGATAGAACCAGTGAGGGACTTGTCCTTGCATGCTTAGTCCGATGATCATGTGGATCAGTAACAGATCCACAATCACGTGTCTATCGAATCAGAGATAACCTCCATGGTAGCATGACAGGAGGATTTTAATGCACGCATTAACCTCCCGATGTCTTTCAAAGTGGGGGATCTTCATGAAGTTCAGGATTGTTGACCTCGTGATATCCTTGATCCATGGCTGGGGAACTATCTTCGGATTCTTCCCAGTCATATTTGTCAAGTACTGATGCAATGTGAGCATCGTATAATTCTTCCTCTCTCCCAGGTTGAAATCACTTATCTTGAGGGCTGGGAACAGTCCCAACTATAGTCCAACTGCGCATATCCCCTTTGGGAGGTATGTCGTGATGATAATGTACTCAAATTCATGGGAGGATATATCATGACTAACCACGCTATTCAGAGGTGGGATGTAGTTGGGCAAGACCGACGGAATCTCCTTTGTGTTCGCCAGATCATCGCGGTGATTGCTTCTTTTCTCGATCACTGCTCGACTAGATCGACATGCAATCGAGGGGAAATCTTGCACTCCTCTCATCGATGAGGCATGTATTCCTATAGACATGACCTTCTCAGCCATAAGGTCGATCAATATTTCTTCTACCGATTTATCTACTGTGCTAAGGTTGCCTGACATGCACGCTCGTAATCAAATAACCTGGGTAGGCGAATGGATGCTCAAGGTAATTGAATCAATGGTGAGGTTTAGATAGCATAGCGCATTATGTGATCACTTCTCTGTGAGCTCAAATATCTCAATTTTCAAAAGTGGCCCTGGTGAGGCATTCAACAGATTAAATAGGCAATGTTGTAACATATTCCTTCAATGGGTCAACATGCCTCAATCAATATGATTCCATCCATTATGGTGTGGTCTGAATGGTCCAATGGCTATATTTCCAGCAATAATTGTGTTTCTAGTCATTTTAGAGTGTTGTTCTAATGGTTGGGACACCTCCAACGGTCATATAGTTTCATCGTGGTGAAGTGCCATTCTACGTTGTTCGGCTATTCCAATGAGGTTCAAGTCCTGTAAGCCTTCCTTCTGCGAAGTATTCTCTGGAACTTCCTGCAACCGTTCTACTTTTCTTTCTTCTTACTGAGATTTCTTACCTTATTTCCTATGATATGAATCTCTGGTTTGCTCTGTCCATTCTTATTCTTATATTCTCTTAGCATAGTAACTTCACACTGTTGATGTTCTCTCAAAGGTTTCGAATGTAATATCTCTTCTATTACTACTTTGGGGGTAGGTTCTCTTATCTCTTGCATAGATAGGTTCTTTAATCCTTCTCGTGTCTTTTCAACCTTGACAACTATTTCTCTAGCCCTCAGTTTCTTCGACTTTTCCTCTTGTTCTTCTATTAGTCGCTCTATTTTTCTGGCTATGAAGTTCCTTAATTCTTTCTTTTTATGTTCTGTTGTTTCCTCTTCTTCTTTCCTTTGGGTATGATCTTTCTGAATCCAGGTCTTTCCTAACAAAAGTGCAAAAGGAGCGTTATTCTCAACAAACTTAATGACCTCAAATTATACTTCATTCGATGCTCCATGGGAAATCATAGGTACATGAATAAGTCTTCCACATAGGGTTATCATCTTTCCTTTAATTAATCCTATCCCTCCTAATGAAGGAATCATAGTAGGATTTCCCAAAATTTCCCAAGTGCTTTCTGGCATGATATTCACCTATGTTTCCTCATCTAGAACACAGTCTATGTCGAAGTCTCCTATTCTTGTTTCTATGCACTCCTCTTTTAAGATCTCTTGTAAACTGAGGTTTCTGTGATCATTCAGTGTTTCTTTCATCTGCAATAATATATTGTTTAATTCTTCCTGGTTCTCTAACATATCCTTAGTTTCTTGACCTTCCTCATGGTTTTCTTGTCTCTTATTCATATTTTTAACTTTAGCAATCATTCTAGGGCAATCCAAAACCTCATGATCAACAACTTTAAAACAAAGAAAAATAGGACCTATACCAGGGCATTCTTTATCAAGATGTCGTGGTCTTATGTAGTTATAACACAGTGTCAATCCTCTCTTTATTTTAAATGATCCCCAACCTTTCCTATACTACGCACTAGGATCACAGTGATGGACCTGCAATCTGCAAAAATTCTTTCAAGGGTCCTGCGTCCACTTGTTAGTCCAAAAAGTCTTTCTATGCATAGAAATAACATATCTTTCACTATCTCTATCAGATTTATTCAGATCAAATCTTCTTTCTTCTAGTTGTGCCCTAGTTTCCAAAGAAAATCTATCAAGCATACCTAAATTCGTACTTTCGAAGAAAAATTTTCCACTTATCTTACCTTTATCAGAGCACAAAGCTTTAAGATCTTACCTCTTTTCTTCAGATCAGAATTCTGTTTTAGCACAGAGCTTTACAAGTCGAGTAGAATACTTCACACTACAACAACAAATCTACGCATAGATATTTTTCTTTTCTTCAGTTCCCAACAATCACAGTTTCAGATCCTAACAATGGAGCCATTTGTTGGCACATGGGCAAACCGAGGGTTCAACGCTTCAAAAATGCACCAACAAAACCCTAACTACTGGCCCTTTCGGCAACACCTGCAAAGTAGATGAAGTCTCACCCGAGGTAGAGGCAGAGGGGTTTGTAGGACTCAAGTGTCTACAACCTAGCTGGGACATTGATCTATGATTACAATACTTAACAGAGCACTTAGCCAACTGTATGCATTAAGTTATGAGTCTTATTCACTTCACATATTAACCCTAAATACATAATAGTGCAGTAATAAACATATCTAACACTACCAATCATTTATCAGAGTAGATCTAACATTCATTGATATATAAATCACTAAGAATCAATGAATCAATCTACCAGGCATCAATATTAAGCACATAAATACATAAACACCATGAATATAATTGCACAAAGAATAATAACATAGGATATATGTGGTTCAGTCAAGTGTGGAGATAGGTCCACCAACTCTTATTCTTTTTTATTATTCCCTTCAATCTCCTTACAGACACCCATCCATAGAGTCAATTCCACAAAGGATAAGAAATATGCATGCACCTTTCCAAATCCTCCTTCATCGAGTTAGGTCAAAGCACAAAGACTTACACAGTTTGTTCACAAATCACTTACAAAACACTTTCACTTAGCTCTGAAAGCCTTAACACATTCATGCACTAAGCCAAATACCACTACTACTTACCTCACCTAGCTACTTATTTATACATTACAAAAAGGGCCTAAACATGGGCAAACCCATGGGCCGACATTCGATACCCGTTACATAAACCCTAAAAGGCCAAAAATCCTACAAAAGGGGCATGATCCCATGATCTCCTCTTGGCCTGGGTATTCCTTCTTCGAACAACCTATCAAAGTCCCAAAAATGGTCAAACATGACCAACGTTTCCACAAAAATCTGTCAAGGGCCAACACCACATCCATTTTCTTAGATCGAGATACTCATTTCCTTGGAGATTTTTGTACAAACTTGTGGAGAATGATGGACACCAAATTAAAGAGGAACATTGCTTTCCATCTAGAGACCGACAAACATACAAAGGTTGTTATCCGAACAGTGGTAGTTTTTCTTTAAGGCTACTGCAACAAACATCCCAAGTTATGGGATGAATAGATACCCTATGTACAACATGCTTACAATCGATCCTTACATTCTTCCACTCAGTGTTCTCCATTCGAGACATGTTTTGGATATTTACCTAAGGTCCCTTTGGAATTTATGTATGGGAGATATGTCGATTCAAATGAAGAAATAAATGAAGATAGGGCCCGCAAGTTCATTCAAAGGATCCAATAGGTACATCAAGTAGTCAGGGAATAGTTTGAGAAAAGTCAAGCACAATATAAAGCTCGACATGACAAACACATGGTTGATCATTAGTTCTGGGCTGGAGACCAGGTATGGCTTCACACCAGCAAGGAGAGATTGAAGGGTGAAGATAAGAAACTCAAGCCCATCCGATATGAACCCTTCACTATTTTGGAGAAAAGCAGTACCGATGCTTTTCGTTTATATCTTCCACCATCTATGCAGATTTACTCAGTTTTAAATGTGGAAAACTTGAAACAATTTTAGCTTCCCATGATCATGGATCAGGGTGATGAAGTTTCAATACCTTCAGTTGATGAGTTTTCTTTTGAGTAATTGGATGAGTTGAAGGAATATATCATCCTGGAAAGAAAGACAAGGACTTCATGAAGGGGTGATGTTGATTATATTTGAGTGGGCTTAAAGGGAACACATCTAAGAAAGAAAAAGTGGATTGAGAAGGACAAGGTGAGGGAACTCTTCCCTCACTTATATGTTGATTGATGAAAGCATTTGGTGATCCAAAAATATCTCAGTTGCAAGGTGTGATCCAAAAAGGATCCAGAGAAGAGAAGACTAAGGATAACTCAGAATTCGCATAAGCACCTCAAGAGGCTCAGAATGGCATCAACAAACAAAGAAAGGGAAAACGTTGAAATTATTCAAAACTAAGTGAAAATGGTATCATCATGAAGAGCACATCACAAAATTTCCAATGACATAAACGACTCGTTAAACAGAGTTATGGATCAAAATATATTCGCGATCAAAGTTTTGTTCAACCTAGCCCAGTCAGCAGGGATGAGTCAACATCTGTACTGTTGACATCAGCATCAGTATGTATGACATCAACATTCGTATAGGGTACGTGGAACATGTAGAGGGTAACATGTGTCATGATGATGTCAACATGATGATGTGGCAGCACTAGAGGCTACCACGTGTCACTCGTTTTTGGAATTTTTTGGTCATTCTGTGGACCAATGCGAATGTGCCACATGGTAGTCCATACAACCACATGGAAAAACATACAGCCACCTGACATGTGACGTGGTAGGATGATGTGGTATGGTGACGTGGGACAATAAAAGGCCGCCATGTGAACTAGTCATGGGCTTCCACGTGGCAGCATGAAAAAGCACAAGGATGCCCAGCAAGCAAATGTTTTAAAAAAATGTGGGGTTGGTTGGCACCAACCCCCAATCCAAAAAATTAAACTATATATCCCTCCATATCTGGTCGGTTTCTACCACGATCTGCCTAACTTATGTCCATCGCCAAAGTTAGCAGGAATCCCACGGGCTTCAAACGATAACACATATATAACCCACAGTGTATTAAAATGGAGGTCTGCGGGTTTGACCTCAGAACCTCCTCCAACAAAGCACCTTAATATAAATCCGCCAACTAATAGGCCAAACAACCTCATTGCTAACTCCACCCCTATTTTTATTTAAAAATTGTATTTTTTCAGTGCACTGCGGTCAAATCAGGGTGTGCGATAGGCCATACCAGGGCATGGAAAATGATGCAGAAGGATAGACATTAATGCAAACTACAGGCATGCAAAGTGAGATAAAATTTCTCATGGGCCTAAAAGTGCCAGACTCATATCGAGGCGTGGAGACACTTGTGTTTGGGTAATTCGATGCCATGAATTCAGTGGTGCTGTTTTTTTTTTCTGATCTGAGCAAAGCTTCTGCATCTTAACTTCAGAATGAGGTATACTTATGTATTTTTCCAAATTCTTTTGCTAAGTTCATAAAAAGGCCTACCCATTTGAGAGCAGGACCCGGAGACATAGTCCAACAGGGACGAACTCCGTTATTAAGTTTTTTTGTTCAGATCTGATGCATATGTCTCTTCATTATTGAGTTTTTCCTTCTTTATGGTGCACTTCCTTTTATGCTCATTTAATACAATTCTTTAATAAGTCACATCAATGAAAAGATCCTATATCACATAATGTGTGTGTCTGTGTGTCCAAGGAAAAAATGCATTTTTTATTCTAACATGGAATAGAAAACACCCTCTACAGGTTCACATGACACTTTTACAAATAGAGAGGAATTAACCAAAAACCTCATACTGATAAAATAAGCTTAAAATTGCTAAAGTTTCAACAATACATCAAATCAAAATATTGACCATAAGTCATCCTTACATAAGTAGACCGCATAAAATCATATTATAGAAATACAAAATTTATTATTTGATATTCTAACAACATTATCAATAGCTTAGTATAAAAAAGATACTATAGGACTTGCCAAAGAGTTGTGATAGCTACATCTAGTGACTTCTCTAAAAGAAATTGACCAATAGGAAATAATATCCTTGCTTTATACAAATCATCTGCAAAAGTTTTCAATTCATGGAAGACATGATTAAATTATACAAACTAAAAAAGAAGAAA
Organism: Picea mariana; assembly: GCA_032191745.1. Classification (NCBI taxonomy): domain Eukaryota; kingdom Viridiplantae; phylum Streptophyta; class Pinopsida; order Pinales; family Pinaceae; genus Picea; species Picea mariana. The sequence goes on along the minus strand of JASDQU010103242.1, from coordinate 336,155 downwards.
TTATCCTTGCTCCACTCTACAAGAGGATGTAATGTAATATTATAAATATGAAGTTGATTTTTCATCCATTTATTTACTAGAAGTGAGTCAATGTATACCTGAATTTGTTGTAGACCTCTTTATCATGCAAGCTTGAAAATATTATTTATATCCATAAATTATCCATAATTGTTATAACCTCTACCCAAATGGGCCTTGCACTATATAAAATGGTTATCATATATCAAGAGTATACTACCCATACCATGCACTATGTTAGGCCCCTAGAATGGTCCATCAAAGAACCCATAGGGAATGGACTTAACCAATAATTCACCTACCTACCTTGAGGATATAACCTTTAGCGAGAACATACATTGCTAGAATATTGCACAGACTTATGTGGTAAATTGAAAAGTAGGGAAAAGTATATCTTCAATTAATATTGTACTGTAGGAAATCCATATTCCCTAAAGAATTGGGAATGGAATGTTTTTGAATTTATTCAATCCTTGTCTCTCAAACCACTTTTCTAGACATTCCTTTACAGTCTCCTTGCTCCATAAGTTATATAGTTCCATCCATTCACCCATATCCTTCCAAATATGTTGAGCATAAATATAATCGATAAATAAATGAATGGTTGTTATCATCATCCTATATACATAATAAGAAAATACTTGGGCCTTCATTATTCCTTTCCTGTAGCATCTCCCATGTAAGTAATTTATTGTTTACAACAAGGCACACAAAGAATTTTGTCTTCATAGGAGCCTTGTTCTTCAATTTTTTTCTCGCCACCACAATTGGATTCTTGATGGGAATTGGCATAAAGAGTGTTATAACCCATCTTAGCATAGTACCATATGCTTATTTTGTTCTTTTCACATTTAATCTAATATGGGATCTACTTAAAACTAAATGGAAATCATTCCATGGTTGTTCTTGATCACCAACTAGACCTAATACTTGAGAAAAAAACCAACCCTAATGCCAAATTTATCAATATACAAGGGTTATACAACAAATTTAAGTGTATACCTTTCTAGTTCTTCTTAGTGATTAATTATATCAAAAACTAAAAATAAAGCATTCCCATAGCCAACAATTACATTAACTCCAACCCTAACCTAGGTTCCATCAACCACTTTCCAAGATAGACATGAGCTAATTATTGGGAAAGAAAGTGTGAGGCATTTCCATTGATTAGAAACATTGGTGATACCCTTCATATTAGACTTGATCCAATCTAGTAGAGTGTCAAGGGGTATGTATCTCTGAATGATAATAGTCTTCCATAGACTCTCTTTATAGATCAAATTCCACATAGATTTATTAACCATTTATAGGAAAATAATATGGATGTTATTGGGTCCCCAACCACCTTCATCCTTAGGCATAGATGTAGAATTCCAGTTGGATAAATGGATACAAACTTTGTCATGGCTTCCTTACCAGAGAAAGTTGAAGAATATT
>JASDQU010103242.1:300340-316810 GCA_032191745.1 Picea mariana | reverse complement strand
ATAATGAACCGAATCACTTGCACGCAAGTGTCATCAAAGAATAATTTCGATCAGGTGTGCACAAGAGTGAGATGTTACATGTTAATTACATGATTGTAATGCTGAAAATCACTCTAACAATGTGACTATACCATAATACATGCATGATTGTAATGCTGAAAATCACTCTAACAGTTTGATTGTACCAGAATACCTGCTCTCATGCTCTCATGTTTGTAATGAAAATCACATTCTATTTTCACTATCTGCACGATTGTAATGATGAAAATCATGCTAATTGTGTGATTGTAATGCTGAAAATCACTCTAACAGTGCAGATGTACCAGAATACCTACAGTGTCCATGACAGTTGATCATTTTGTTGTGAAATTGTTCTCTCTCTTCCTTTGGCCTAGATCTCTAAATGGAATTCCTTCTCCACTTAACCAAAATCTCTTTGAATCACGGGTCATTGTGATCCAATACTCTCTATGTCAAATCAATCTCTCTTGATGAATCTGTCAAGTGTTGTCCTCCTTCACCATAGCCTTTTTTTTATAAGATTGAGTTATGACTTAACTCTAATCTCCAAAGTGATTAACAATTGAGAAATTACTTCTCATATCACTTGAGATCAATAGATAAAATTTAATTCACTAATAATAATTAAATCATTTCTTTAAATATAATTCAACTAATTAATAAAAGTGCTTTACTTTAATTAAGATAAAATCAAAAATAAAAGAAATTAAACGATTTTCACAGGTCATAAACATGTGCATAAATACGTATCTGATGCTATTATGCATCAACATCCTTTACACAAATATAACATTTAAGATTGGATGAATGTTCAATGAACATTGATTTTCCCTTCCAATTATAAAGGATTTGTAATTAATACCAATGTAAAGTAATAACATGGAAGAGATGCTAAATGATTTATGTGATCATCCAAATAATTAATCTAAAAATAACAATTTTACCATGGACATAGAAGAGAATAATTGCATCTCATTTCTAAGATATTCTCATCAGTAAAAATAGAATGGTTCTTTAACACTACATAAAAAACCACAAACTAATAGGTAATTGAAGAAAAATTCACGTGTCCACCTAACACAAACACATGACCATCAAAAGCACTCTAAAGACACGATCTATCAAAATGATGATCACTAAGAGACAAAGACAAAGAATATGTTAAATATAATGTTAAGAAACATAAAAGATAAAATTTGACGAAGATTAGATATGGAGATGCTCTCTTATATAAAAGTAAGAATTTATTAAAATATGTATATATATGTTACAAAATGACTAGTACCTATTAAGTATAGAATAAAAAAATAAATTAATTTTAAGTTAAATATAAAAATTGAAAAAATAAATGAAGAATTATAAAAACATAATATTTTGTTTATAAAATTTATCATATGAAAAGTTAAACTAATTTATCTCATTCAATATTTTGATTACTTATAAAAGATAAGTAAACTTATAAATCCTAATATTATTTAGGACGATAAAAATAATCAAAGTTATGTTTTTAACTACTTATAGAAGATAAGTAAATTTACAAATCCCATTACTATTTACAACAATGAAAATGAACAAAGTTGTGTTCTTCACATCATAAGATTATTGAAAATTACACCAACATTATTCCAACTAGAGTAACCTACTATTATGTATTAAGTCTACTTATATATTAAGTTTACATATAAGTAGTCTAGATTGTGAGTTGTTTATGAACGAAACTAGCTTACAACATTTAAAAAATAATTTTTTTTTTCTGGAATTACTTATATATTCTAAATTGAAAATTAAAGTAGTGGACTTAGAGTACTAAGACCACTAATCTCATTTTAAAAAATCATAATCATAAAAAAAAAAAAAAATTAGAATATTTGGAAAAGTTAAAGTATAGTATCAAAATCAACATCTACATCAATGAATATTAGTGAAGTTACCTTTTCTTATGAGACACTTGTTTCTTCTTTGGAGATAGCTACTAGGGAAACTCCCTTATCATTTTCTTGAGTTGTCTTCCCCTATTAGATTGTGAGTCCGTATACAATCACAAAGTCATATAACATTTTTTAATGAGTTTTCATCCTTATCACTTGAGCAGTTGTATGAGAATTAGATCTAAATATAGAACTCATTACATATATATACTATATATTAATATCATTGGATGAATACATATGTTGAATACAGTTTAAATATTTTTCCATAAAATTCTTATTTTTTATCGCTATTTCTCAATTTCTCAACATTGCATCAGACCTCAATATTAAAGACATGATACCACCATGATAGTTTTTCATTCCATGGAATGTTTGACAGCATAGATCTATGTAAAAGAAGTCAGATTTGCTACACCAATAAAATATAGATCTATATCCATATCTACACTTTTTTGCATGATATGCAATGTTTTGCTACACCAATAGAATATAGATCTACATCCATATCTACACTTTTTTGCATGATATGCAATGGTAAAGATGAAAAATGGTCATTAATCATCAAGAGATCCGGTAATTTTGATTTGCATTTTTCCATTGAGAATGTAAACATTTTGGCATCTGCTTATTGTGATCTATTTGACAATGTTCTCATTTAAAGAACTAGTATAAAATAAGGCATAAGTAGTATGAAATCGCTTGGCATGGTTTTCTTAAAATATCCTTCTATGCGAAGCCCTACTCTTGTATAACTTGGATTATTAATGAGAGCCATTTTTTCGAAAAGAAGAGATCTTCCTTGAGAAATTCAGTTATACCCTCATTTCATAAGATTTCATATTCAGGCCGCAACTGTGATCTGTGTGCACACAAATTTTACACAGTCCATGATTTCATATTTACACATTTCATGATTGTTTTAAACAAATGGAGATGGGTAAATTCTTGCAAAGAATTAGTAGTCATGCCATTGAATAGAAAAAAATTGAGAGAATTTGGGCCGTCGGCTTTGAGATTTGAAGGATCGGATCTATCCTATGATCCAAATTATATATCTGCCCAATCTCCAAGCGATCTGCCCAGATATGAGGCCAATACAGAGAAAAAAAAATGTCAACAAAATCAAATTCAGAATCGACAGTTTCCTTTTGTGATATCTTTCACAAAACATCAATCGCATATTAAAGAAACTATTCGAGGACCAACAACTCTTACAAAACTTGTCGTTTGCAGCACTAGCGCAGAGAGCATGGATTCGAAGAGGGTCAAATGGTTGTAGCCATGGGAGATGATCGACCTATGAACTATTTGAACCACCAATCTTCATTTCCATCACCAATACCCTTCTTGAAAACCAAAAAAATTGTCAAAGGAAATTGATCCATTGTATTAGATGGAAACCACTAAGGTTATTTTGAACTCTTCGTTGGCTAGACCAATTCAATGGCTCTAAAGTTCAGATCACAGCTTGCACATTACATCAGCAAGATACAACTCAGGATTCAACGAGAGACCTGGTTTTGGCTAGACCAATTCAATGGCTCTAAAGTTCAGATCACAGCTTGCACATTGCATCAGCAAGATACAACTCAGGATTCAACGAGAGACCTGGTTGAATTTAAAGGTCATTATCATTTGTGACAAGGCACACAGCTTGTTAATCATTGAAAACATGTAACAAATATCCCTAAGTATTCTTTATTCTTCAAATATTCATTGAGCATTGTCAAAAATTCAAAGGTCATTATCATTTGTGTTCCATGTAAAATATTCTTTAATTGAGTCATGACAAGATAATCCAAGTGTATTTTTTTGGTATTAAGTGTATGGAGTGATTGAAATTGAAGTATAAGGTTGAGTAATTTAATTGTAAAATGGTAGAGTTGCAATCCATCTCAAAGTCAATTGTGGAAATTCTCAGAAAGTGGACCTGCCTAAAATTTGAATAAGGAGGTCAAGTGAATCATCAAAATCAAATCACTGTAAAATTCACAATTTGGGGTGCATTATTGGTAGTATTCAACACCCTAAGATTATCTTCTACAAGTTCAAGAAAACGAGTACAAGCGAGTGCGACACAATAAAAATTAAAAATGGGTAGAGGAAAGTGTTTGCAAAAGGATAATGCAATTTGTGACATAGATCATCTACTACAAATGGTTCATATTTGATCCGAAAAGATATTTTACACGACTATGGTTGAGTTATCAAGCATGTGTTGATTAACCAATTAGGAAGCTTAAAGAAAGAGGAAGAAGTTATAGAAGAAATTTGACAACCATATAAACATCTACAGAATTGAAATGAAGCATAAAACAACAACAAACTATAACACCAATGTGATAACGGAATTCAACAATCTCGCCTATGTCTCCGAGCCTTTGTCTCAGTGGCTGAGGCTTTCTTATTTTTGTTCAAATCTCAATAAGTACATCACAACAGTGCCAAAATGTTACAAAACTAATCTGGTCTTCTTCTACCAGATCTCTAGAACCCAACAAAAGAAACAACACTCAAATCGGATGACTGGAGCTCCCATAAATGGCCCACAAGTATGCGCTCCTCAACAGCTTCCCTACATAAAAATGGCTTTGGCTTGGCAAATCTTCAGCATAAACTTTCTCTGAATATATTCCCATGCACTCAAGAAGGCCTGGTTTATATAGATCTGAAGTTGGTAACCATCTCCCAACTTTCTCCCAAGATTTGGCCTCAAAAAGGGCCCGGTATGTAATATCCCTCGGCAGTGCCCCAGTTATATTATGAATTTTAATCATGTTTATGAACTATAATTATGTTTTGTAGGCTGGTGAGCTGAGTATTGATAATCTAGTGGGCTTATGTGTTTATTAGGCTAGAAGCTTGTTTTTGTATATGTAATATGCAGAACATTAATAAAGAATAAACATTGTTGTGTGCAGACCAACTAAGAAGAAAGAGTGATGGGGGACTAAGCTTCCACAGAAGGGAAAAGGGGGATGAAAGTTTGGAGGGGATACTATTAGGGGCTTGAGTCCTTGGGAATAATAATTTATTATTATTCCAAAAGCTGTGTGAAATGTATGTTTTTATCCTAAGTCTTGGGAGGGGCAATGCATGCAGCTCCAGCGTGTGCAAAAAGGGAATGCATGCAGCTCCAGCACGTGCAAAAAGTGAACACATGAAACTCTAGGAAGACAAGTGTCGACTTGGGCGCATGCAGTTAAGACTGTCGAGTTGAGCCGTGTTGGGGGTTGGTCCTCCGTTGTTGTGTTCGGGCTGCCAGTTTTCAGATGCTCGATTTGAAAACTGGTTGCCTCTGCTTTGGAACCTCTGTTGTTTTACCCTCATGCAATTATGAGAACCAAAACCGAGAACTATTTTGTGTCTTCTCTGGAACCCGACACCAGGGAAATCGCCTGAGCATGTTGTGTCTAGCATCTGGTCGTTGCCATTTTTGGACCTATGCCCATCTGTTGTTGCAACTATCATCCCTGTGTGAATGAGTGTTGAACCGTCGCTTTTGTCCTCGCCTGGCTGGAGCTGAGTCGAGGAGTGTGTTGAAGAACTAGGTTGTCGGGCTCGTGGTAGAAGAAGCAGGTTGTCAGGCCTATGAGAAGCTCTCTCCGAGTGAGAGAGAGTTTGTTGGGAAGGGGTTTTCTCTCAGAGAGAGTCCCGCACTAGCTACGGAGCTCTGAGAATTCTTGATTTGGCATGTTGTCGAGACCCAAAGAGGTAGGTGTAGCACTGATGGACTGTACTTTTGAAGGTGTATACTCCTAGATGGAACAGGCATGTGGGGAATGAGAGTCTGTGAGTAGAGGGTGTAAGAAGGATTCTAGAGAGAATCCTTCCTATTGCACTGTGATTTTTCCTATAACCTCAGCCTAGTCTAGGATTCCCTTTCTCTAGGTGGATCTTGGTCTTAGCTCAAGGGTGAACCATTGCTGAGAGTGATGAGAAGCATGGTCTAAGGCTGGGAGGTTCATGGAAATTTTGCATGTGGTTGGTGGAGTTTTGGCATAGGGGCAGACCCGAGGTTCACTCCAAGAGTGCACTAACAAGCCCTAGCTACTGGCCCTTTCGACAGCACTTGCGAAGCAAATGCAGTCTCACCCGAAGCAACTAAGAGGGGGGGTGTTGCAGGACAAGAATGTATACAACCAGGGAAATATCAAGTGGATCTATAACAACAATAATACAACATTCATATATCACTTATCATCTAGGTCTATACTGTGCAGCTATAGATCTAATCTAACAAAAGACTGCAAATAACAATATAACAATGATAGAGATCCAGGCATCAATCACACATACAACACAAAATATGCGTGGTTCACCCTCTCTCTAGGGCTATGTCCATAGAACAGTGCTTATGATTTAATAAGGTAAAGAATACAGTTCTTATCTACGCTCTCGGCTAGCAGATCTTCTTTCTTCTCTCTCTTCATCTCCCCTTCCTGCATACCCAGCTGTAAGACTTGACCTTCACACACAGCTGAAGATCCCACAATACAATCCTCTCTCTCCACAACAGAGATATAACAACAATATCAAACCAATACTCAATGACCAACCCCACCCAAGTCCTCTTGACCTTTATTTATACATTACCATGCCTCACCGACAGCCTTAGGTCAAAACCTAGGTGACAAAACCCTAGATAGAAAAACCCTAGGTGTCTAAAACCCTAGGTCAACTTGACCCACTTTTTTCGAGTTTTGCCAGCTTGTCTTTCCTTCTTCATCGCGCGGTGCTCCAAAGCATCCAATGATGGTTTTTCTCTGCTTGCTGAGTTGTCCATGATCCTTCTTCCTTGTTGATCTATCATCCCTGATCTCCTCGTCCAACGACTTGCTTTTACGTACTCCGTTCCATCTTTCCTTCTCTTTTGCTCACTTCGAATTAGTGACAGTTACTGTGTCTCCCACGAAGCTCTCTTTTTACCTCTCCTTCCTTGTTCTTCACTTCCTTCCATAACCAAGGGCCAACAGACCCCCAACACTCACCTATGATTCGTCCCGAGGCACTTCAAATCTTATCCTCTTGTTTTACTTTGACTTTGGACTGTGCAGTGCAGCCCTTGCTTTCTGCTTTATGCCTCCTTTTCATCCTTGTGTAGTCTGTCTTTTCTGTGTCTGGTACTCAGTTTCAACTGCACCTAGTACCTGGATCCTTTTCCTCATGATTTTACTGAGAGATGCAAGGCAGCTGGTTATTGTAGTACAACTTCAGCCGACTCCCATTCACCAATCCTTCCTTCCAGTCTCCCTTTAATGTCTTCAGCTACACAACTCCTCCTTCTGTAACATAGGCAATCTCATATGGTTCGAGCCAATGCGTTCTGAACTTCCCAGGGTGTTTAATAAACTTATTGTCATACATCAATACTAAATCACCTTGCTTGAATGTCTTCTTCTTGATGTGCTTTTCATGATAGGTATTTTCTCGTTCCTTCTGAACTTGCTGATGGAATCCTGCAATGAATCTGTATTTTTCCAGTTCAACCAACTCTGCAAGCCTCTCGCGAACATCTCTAGTATCATCCATGTCTATAAATGCATCAATTCTTAGGCTTAGTACTAAGTATTCCATTGGGACAACAACTACAAGACCATAAACCAACTGGAAGGGGGTCTGCATTGTTAATTTCTTGCAAGTGGTTCTATAAGCCCAGAGTACTACTGGTACTCTTAAATCCTAGTCATCCTTGTTCACGCTGCAAATCTTTGTCAATGTTGTCTCCAAGATCTTGTTGAATGCTTCAACCATTCCATTTGCTTATGGTAAGGTGTAATCTTCTGATGGTGGACAACAAATTCTTCATTCAGGGCTACAATTGTCTTATTGATAAAGTGTGTACCTTGATCACTCATAAGGACCTTAGGGCATCCAAACCTAGTTATTATGTCATCAAATATAAAATGTGCAGTTGTAGTTGCACTACAGTCCTTGACTACTCTGGCTTCGGCCCATCAGGTTAAGTATTTTGTCGCAATAATAATGCACCTTGCTCATGTGCGCTTCCCTGGTGGCTTTATAGGTCCCACGAAGTCAATGTCCCACTTTTCAAATGCTTGTAGGGTCATCTACGGTGCTAATGGCATCTCATATCTTCGGGGTGGTTTTCCAATTCTCTAGCATACATCACATGCTCTAGCATACTCTTTAGTATCTCTGTGTAATGTAGGCCACCGAAGGCCAACTCGCATAACCTTCTGTGAAGTTTGTTTCCCTGCATAATGTCCTCTTGTGATGTCTTCGTGAGCTTCTATGAGGATCAGTGGTCGCTCTGTCTCCATAACACACCTCCTTAATATTTCATCCGGTCCCATTTTGTACAGCTGTCCAACTATAAGTGAAAAGTCTGCAGCACGCACCACTAGCTGTTTCTTTTGAGGAATTGTATACTCACTTTGAGCCATTCCTATTGACAGGAATTGGACTATGTCTACGAAGTGGTCATCAATATTTCTAATGGTGAGCAACTGTGCATCTGATAATGTATCCTCCAAACTGGTGGGTTCTTCACCATGTTCCAACCTTGATAAGTGGTTTGGTCCCTTGTTCATTCTTCCTGGCTTAACTATGATCTGAAAATCATATTCTTGAAACAAAAAAATCCATATTCATATTCACCCTCCCAACACTGGCTTGTTGACTAGGTACTTCAGCGCAGAGTGATCAGTAAACATTTTAAACTGTCCTCCCAACAAGTAGTGGCAAAATTTTTGCAGTGCATACACCATGGATAGTCCCTCTCTCTCTATAGTGGTGTAATTAACTTCAGTTGTGGATAGCTTCCTACTGGAAAATGATAATGAATGATCAATGTTCCCTTCTCCAGGTTGTGCTAGTACTGCTCCTAATACAAGAGAAGATGCATCGACATGCACATGGAATTCTTTGCTCCAATCTCGAAAAAACAGAATGGGTGTTGTAACCATCTTCTGTTTCAGTGTGTCGAAGCTCTGCTGACATTCATATGTCCACTCATACTGGCAGTCCTTCTTCAACAGCTTCTCCATTGGTGCTATAATTTGGGCATATCCTTTGATAAATTTCCTGTAATATCCAGTTTGGCCCAGTGTAGTGCGCAGTTGTTTGACTGAAGTAGGAGGTGGAAAATCAACTATAATTGCAATTTTAGATGGGTCTACGAGCAATCCATGCTTACATACAATATGACCTAATAACACTCCAAATGGTGAGAAGAAGATGCATTTCTTCAGATTCAAATCAATTTGACAGTGCCTGCATTTTTCCAACATTAGCCTTAAACATTCAATATGATTTTTCAACAAACTAAAAATAATCCAGTCATCAAAGTATGCTTATAAAAATTTATGCAAAAAGCCTTTGAACACTTCAACCACCACCCTGGAAAAGATGGCTGGGGAATTCTTCAATCCAAATGGAATTACTATATATTGGTAGGATCCCCACTCTACGGAAAATTTATTCTTATGATGGTCCTCCTTGGCAATGCGGATCTAATGGTATCGACTGAAGTAGGAGGTGGAAAATCAACTATAATTGCAATTTTAGATGGGTCTACGAGCAATCCATGCTTACATACAATATGACCTAATAACACTCCAAATGGTGAGAAGAAGATGCATTTCTTCAGATTCAAATCAATTTGACAGTGCCTGCATTTTTCCAACATTAGCCTTAAACATTCAATATGATTTTTCAACAAACTAAAAATAATCCAGTCATCAAAGTATGCTTATAAAAATTTATGCAAAAAGCCTTTGAACACTTCAACCACCACCCTGGAAAAGATGGCTGGGGAATTCTTCAATCCAAATGGAATTACTATATATTGGTAAGATCCCCACTCTACGGAAAATTTATTCTTATGATGGTCCTCCTTGGCAATGCGGATCTAATGGTATCTTGAAAATCCGTCTGTAAAAGAATATACTTCCTGGCCTCCCATGTTATCAATCACTTCATCTGTGAATGGTGTAGGGAAAAGGTCATGTAGGCAGACATCATTCAACTTTTTGAGGCCCACACTGATCCTGATTTCTCCCATCTTCTTATCTTGTACCACCATAGGGCTGATCCACTCAGACTCTTCGATAGGTTCAATAATCCCTACTTCCAGCATTCTGTCGAGCTTGATCTTCACTTTTTCCTTGTATTTTAGGTTCAGTCTGTAAGGTCTTTGCTTGACTGGCTTCGCATCTAGTTTCAAAGGCATTCTCATCTAACCCATAGGTCCTTTGATTCCCTTCATATCAGTGAACTTGGTAAGGAACAAGTCCTGATATTCGTGCAATAACTCTGTAATCTTGTCAATGGTAGCAACATCCTAATAATCTACGACGTTGGCAAGCTTCAGTGTCTCCTCTGTCCCAATATTGACTTTCTTTATTTTGATCGGTTGTCCTATGAATGGCAGCTCAACTCCTGGTCCTTCCACATTTCTATGGCCTTCTATCTCAACAATGTTTACCTTCCTCAGATCATCATCTTCATCGACGTTAATGTTGTAACATCCTTGGAATTTCTGGAATGGATTGGTCTGCTCATCCTCTTCTTGCTCCAAAGGGAGGCCAGATGCCTCCTTAAATACTTTATGTCTCATGATCTGTAATTCTTAGTCTACTGAAGGAAATTCACTTTCAAACAAAAAGGTGTATAAAAAATTCTGGATCATACCTTCCTAATCTAAAGTGATGAAGTGCAGCTCCGCTTGAACATACCATTTGATAGCGATCGTGTCCAGTGTGTTAATGAATTTGTGCACCCATTATTCTCGAGGAATGTCACTCCAGGCCTCTTCACAGCTTCGCACATGGTCCTTTGGGAAACTTCGACCTATGTACCTCAATTTGCAGCTTCCTACTTCTGTTGAGAACCGCGTTGTCATCAAAGTTCAACATTGTGTCCAGTCTATGGAATTTCCTTTGTGTGTCTGCCACCATCTTGCTATTGTAGCTTTCATGGCCTCATCCATTGCCAACAGCCTATGTTTTTTTGGTACACTTGTCTCAAACTCTGATAAGAATTTTTCTAAAGAGTTCAGCCCATCAAATGTGGGTAATTTACTCACTATTGTGTCTATCCAGCTAACCTCTCTGGTTAGTCTCCAGTGCTTCTTTTGAGTCTGATGAACAAGCATTATTGCTTTGCCAGCTCAAATTCCCATCGGCTGTAGGATTGATATAATCCTACTGTCTGGCGGTTAGTTTGTAGATGTTTTCCAATTCATATGCATGGTCTTCTTCTCTAATAATCTTTGTGTATCTAGGACCCTCATCTAGATCTAAAGGTGTAATGACCCTAAGGCCATTTCTTTCAAATGTCATACGCATCTTCTTTAGATCAACAACTGTAGAATTGTCGAAGGCCCAATCAATTCCTAATAATGCAGGATAAGGGAAATTGTCATCAACAATTTTAATTACTTCAAAATTTGCAAAGGTTCTAACTCCATCAATGTCCACAGAGACATGCTCCAATCGTCCAAATGGGCTGACAGTTTGTTGATTAGCCATTCTAAGCCTGATAGGGGAATATATCAACTTTGGTTTTCCCATTAATTCCTAGGTTTGCTTCGTCATGACATTGACCTCTGACCCTAAGTCGAGGACCACATAGTCTATATCATATTCTCCTATTTAAGCATTCAGGTGTAATTCTTTATTTGTCCTTCTCCTTTTTCCAATTTGGTGCACTGCCCTATTTAGTAAGTATTCTATCTTTCCTAGCTCATACTGCTTGATTAAATCTTGTAATTCTTGTACAACACTTTTATCTTGAATCATCTTAACACAAGTGCACAAAAATTCCATGAGTTTTCTTACCTCTTTTCCTTCTGTTGGCGACGCAGGCAGATCAAATGCCTGAGGCATGCCACATTCTTTGATTTCTGTTTGTTTCTTTGATGAAGACCCTTGATATCCTTTGAAATCTTTTCTTTCCTCCTCAAATATTTGTCTTTCTTTCTTAGCATCGAACGTTGGGGTCTTCTCTGTAGCTTTCCTGACTTTGTGGTCATCTGTAGTCTTTCCTTGAGTTGCTCTATCTTCTCCTGTAGCAGCACCTCCTCAAGTGATAACAATGACTCTAGGGTCTGATCCACAAGGTTCGACATATATCAATTGCACTAGCAGGTTTTTCTGAGGTCCTCGTCTTTCCTGAAGTTTATCTAGTAGCAAAGGGAAGTCCTCGATGACATGCTTGAAAGAATTGCAATAACTGCAGGTTGTGCAATGGTTCTAGCAATCCCTCACTAAATGTCCTGGTTGCATGCAGTTGTAACATATTATTTTTCCTCAGCCTCGACCCATACCTCCTCCTCGTCTTTGTCCTCTGTATCCACCGTGAGGATTGAAACTTCCTCTTCCTAGAGAATTATACTGTGCATTGTTTCCTTCTTGGTGTACTTTGCCTTGGATCTTGTATATCTGTCTTGATCTTTCGTGCATCAGGTTAAAATTCCTACAATCTCTATCATCGTTCCCTACGGACTTATAGAATGTGCAGTACAAGTTTTTGGGTTTCTGAACATACTTCTTCATATAATAACACTCACCAGGGCGGTGTTGGTTTTTGCATACTTTGCACCAGGGCAGGTTAACTTTCTTCAAGGGGCTCAGCGCTCCTAAGGCCAAATATTCATGAAACAGGGGACAATGTTCTTTATCATGACCTTTGGATATTCATCTTACACACCAGATATCTTCTCTTTTTTCCTTCCCCTTGTCCTTCTTCATATCCTCAACCTGCAGAGACAAACTAGTCAGCTGGCTCAAGATCTGGCTCATGCCTGAGCTAGATTCTCCCATAGGTGTTGATTCAAGCTTCATGGCGATCTCCAAATATTCTGCCTACGATGAAATCTTCTTCTACATTAGGGGAACTCTGATGTGTGGTAAAAGAGCAGCGATAAACCATTCTTTGTTCTTCTCATCTGGGATCTTAAAAGTTAGTCGACCTGTTAGGGTCTTGAATCTCTGATCGAACTCCCAAACAGGTTTGAACTACCTTCTGTTTGATATCCTTTAGCTCAGTAATACACTATGAATCTGACTTAGTTTTTTTAAACTCCGCAACCAACGCGTTCTTGATCTCATTTAGTGGCTTAAGTTGCTCAAGTCCTTGGACAATCTTCATGTACGAGCTCAGTGTGTGATCCCTCAACATAGTGCTAAACTGGTTTCTTTTAACATCTTCATCAACAATATTTTTAATGCTCCATATGGACTCGCATAATAACCAGTGTTGATTAGGATTTTCAGATCTGCTCCTTTGAATATAGGGAGCCTCATCTCATCTACCATAGAGCTACCTAAGTTTCCTATCTGAGTGGATGATGAACTACTAGTAATAGTAGTCTGCGGACTCTGGTGATTCGGAGTATTTTGATTACTTAGCGTCTATGAAATAATAGAAGGATTGATATTACTTACTTCAGTGGTCTGTGCGGTTCCTGATGTTTCTGGCAAAGTTCTGGCAAAGTTCTTCAGCTTCCTCTTCCTCTGCTCTTGTGGGTTCTGAATGTTCTTTTTCTGTCAGATCTACCTCTTCTCCACTGTAGAAACCTTCGTCTTCGTAGTTTTGCTTGAACAGGTTCTCAAGGTGAACCCCTCGAAATAATTGCCCACTGCATGTATGTCTAGCCTCTGTTTCATTGTCGTTGTCCGAATTCTCGAACATTAGCCTTTTCGGATCCAACCAATCCACTGTATCTTCAAGACGTTCTTTTCATGCAACAACATCTTGATTCTTAGCTTTAGAAATTGATCCAAATTTTATGAACATAATAAAATGAATATAGATTATTAACAGGTGCTTAACACAAAATAACAGATATACAGTAAAACTAGTTTTCTATTCAATAACGAAATAAGTTGAAATTGTAAAATGCAGCGGAAACAAGCTTGCTGGAATGGTGCGACTTATCTCTGAGAAGAGATGTGAAGGCAACACGCATTCAAAATAAGAAGGTTACAATAAGGCTTTGAAGGCCTTTTTACAATAAGAAAGAATGCCAAAAACCCTAGACATCTAAAAACCTAACCCTAGGAGATGAAGCACCAAAAGTCATGTGGGCCCTGTTTGGGTAAGTTAGTACATCAACTTCCCGGGGTCGTAACTTTGGCATACAATCTTCGTTTTAGGTGTGTGATAGCCCGTTTGAAAGGTATCATCGAGGATATTAAATTTGTGGGCTCAATCACATCTTTGATTATCATTGAGGAGTTCGATCCCGAAAAACCTTCATTTAGACCCTCAAAATGGCCCCGGAAGTTAAAACTGCTAAAAATAGTAAATTGTCAAAATTGTTAGACAACTGTTTTGAGCGAGTTGGAAAAGGTGGGTGGCCACCGATATCCATCTAGATAAAAAATTGTAAAAATTTTCCTTTGGTTCCTTTGAATAAGTATCTCTTGGCATGTATATATGATTATGTTCTATCAACAACAAATTTGGTGATATACCCTCCAATGGTACTATCGAACCAGTGATCTATAGCCCTTGATACAACGTTGTCGACTCTCTTAACCTTCTTAATCAACTCCAACATATAAACCACAGGAGATCTAGATCTGATCTCAAGTTGGGTATCAGCTAACCTAGCTAACCACTCATATGGCTCTTGATGAATTCCTCCAAAGAAGATCCCGTGAATATCGGTGAAGATGTGTCTCTGCAGCCAACCTTTAGTACTTAGTTTAGGGTTCTTGTTTTGGGCTTCCGCAAAGTCCCTCTCTTGATCCTCTATCCACTTTTGAATATTTTTCTTCGATGGGAACCACCTTGACATTCCCTTACACAGATTCTCATCCCAACAATGAAACCATTTGTTGGCACAGGGGCAGACCCGAGGTTCACTCCAAGAGCGCACCAACAAGCCCTAGCTATTGGCCCTTTCAGAAACACCTGCGAAGCATATGCAGCCTCACTCAAAGTAGCTAAGAGGGGGGGGGTTGCAAGATAGGAATTTCTACAACCAGGGGAATATCAAGTGGATCTATCACAACAATAATACAACATTCATATATCACTTATCAACTAGGTCTATCTTGCGCAGCTATAGATCAAATCTAACTGAAGACTGCAAATAACAATATAACAATGACAGAGATCCAGGCATCAATCACACATACAACACAAAATATACATGGTTCACCCTCTCTCTAGGGCTACATCCACAAAACTGTGATTATGATTTATTAAGGTAAAGCATATAGTTCTTATATGTGCTCTCGGCTAGCAGATCTTCTGTATTCTCTCTCTTCCTCTCCCCTTCCTATGCACCCAACTGCAGGACATGACCTTCGCACACAGCTAAAGATCCCACAATACAATCCTCTCTCTCCACAAAAGAGCTATAACAACAATATCAAGCCAATACTCAATGACCAACCCCACACAGGTCCTCTTGACATTTATTTATACATTACAATCCCTCATCGATAGCCTTAGGTTGAAACCTAGGTGCCAAAACCCTACATACCAAAACCCTAGGTGTCTAAAACCCTAGGTCAACTTGACCCACTTTTTCTGGGCTTCGCCAACCTGTCTTTCCTTCTTCATTGCGTGATACTCCAACGCATCGAATGATGGATTTTCTCTACTTGTTGAGTTTTCCACGATCCTTCTTCCTTTTTGATTTGTCATCCCTGATCTCCTCATCCAACGGATTTCTTTTCCACACTTCGTTCCATCTTTCCTGCTCTTTTCCTCACTTCGACTCAGTGACAGTTACTGTGTCTCCCGCGAAGCTCTCTTTTTACCTTTCCTTCCTTATTCTTCGCTTCCTTCCATAACCAAGGGCCAACATGGAGCTACTACAGTTTCAAGATAAGTATATGCATCTATTTAATCTCAATTAAAATGCACGTATGTGATCCTTTCTCTATTATCATGTATTCCGTTGCAATTATAGATTACTATCTCACATTCTTCTGTATGTTAGCGGTAATCCTGTGATTATTCTGAATTGTTTAGTTGAATGTGTTAATTTGATTTTTGTTTCATGTTATGCATATAAGTATGAGAATGTTTCCACATAGTAGCATAGCCCATCCATGGGGTTGATGGTCGAGGACGTTACAATATGGTATTAGAGCTCATGGTTTCAACGTTGAGCCTGGATGGGCCGGATAAGTGATCTTTGGACCAAAGGTATCGAGTGGAAATTGTGTTGGAGGAACCAATTTTGAGCCTTAGAGAATTCCTGAGAACCAAGGAGTTACTTGGCTGTGTTACGAAGCTCAGGAGGGGTATGTTAGGATATTTAGACACTTAGGAGTTAGTTAAGATCTACTTGGTCTAATATGTCGTTAGGTAAAAGTGTGTTTCTTTAGTATGCATTAGTATGCATTTGTAGTTAGGAAATCCGACGGTCACGATATGTTCCCGACATAGAGTGATCCGACGGTCACGAGATGTTCCCGACATAGAGTGATCCGACGGTTCATACTCTCCTCGATCTTAACGGCCATTGATCCATGGATTAACACCCGATTGGTCCATGATCTCTATTTAAAGAGCATGGAGGGTCATTTGC
>JASDQU010103242.1:287437-300240 GCA_032191745.1 Picea mariana | reverse complement strand
CCCAAGTTGTTCTTAAGGGGGGATGTTAGGATATTTAGACACTTAGGAGTTAGTTAAGATCTACTTGGTCTAATATGTCGTTAGGTAAAAGTGTGTTTCTTTAGTATGCATTAGTATGCATTTGTAGTTAGGCAATCCGACGATCACGATATGTTCCCGACATAGAGTGATCCGATGGTTCATACTCTCCTCGATCTTAACGGCCATTGATCTGTGGCTTAACACCCGATTGGTCCATGATCTCTATTTAAAGAGCATGGAGGGTCATTTGCCGATGATCGATTGTGAGAAACTCTATTGTAAAATTTCTCTGTAATCTTTTTCTTTGCATTAATAAACTGCTCCAAGTGGCCACGTTGGCTGGGGCCGTGGATGTTTCCCCGTAGGGGTTTTACTACATGAAAACATTGGTGTGTTGATCTTTGATCTGGTTATGTGAGTGGTTACTGAAGGTGTTCGTCCTCTGTTGGAATACATGTGTTGTCGAACAGGGTAGCGGTAGAATAAAACCATAACTGGCATGGTATTCGACCATAGAAAGAGAGCGCTCAACACTTGGAGTGTGGGAGCCGTAGGATATGTTCGGAAGGAGAGTAAAACCTTTACGACCATTAGATTCAGAGAAGGTACTGGAAGGATATCTGGGAAGCCTTTCAGGAGTTCGACTGTAGAGAGAAGTGGGGTATGTTGAGGCACAAACTTCTGAATCCTGAAACCTCGAGAAGATCTACACCGTAGATCTAGGAAAAAGAACTTAATCATTGGATCAAGCAGAAGAATATATTGTAATTTCGGGAGTTCAACTGTCGGGATAAGTGGGATGACGCACAAACACCCGAAGCCCAAAATCACAAAATACCGATGATCCAAAGTAGTGAGTCAGACTGACGTCACTGGGATAAACGAGGACATAAGGGATGTGTGCCACATGCCAGTGGGTCCCAAAGGAAAAAGTAGAAGTAGTGGGGTCAGATGGGGTCACCTAGAGTAACGTGGACCTTCTTAAGTACACCACATGTCGCCACCATGGTTGGTGACATCTATACTGTGGGCCTGGAGGCTAGAAAGGTTGGAAGTTTGAAAGTCGAGAGTTGGAGAGGGAAGTGAGCGTGGGAGCCTACAAGACCGAAACCCCGAAACCCAAAACCCCAAAGTCCTGATTAGAGAACCTTGAGATCTAGTGCCTGGCCATGACCCATGGTTGCATGGGTTGGGGACTTAGAGAAAGGGGCTAATGCCCGAAAACTTAGCAGAGAAGATTTCTGAAAGTAGAAATCTACGGGGATTCTTGATTGAATGAGAATCACAGAGAATGAAAACTGAACGTTTTCTTGAGTAAGATTTTTTTATGAATGCTCTGGGATTTGTTAAGGATTAAGGGCCTAAAAATTTCCAGTTGTCTACACATTGTGTTTGCAAAAGTTTTAACGAGTACAAGAACCGAATAGAATTGCCACTGAGTGCAAAAGAAATGGAAGGGGCATGGACTGCTTCCATTTCCGAGGATGAAGCAAAAGGAATGGATGTTCATTTGGAAATTGAAGTATCAAACTCCAATGGCCATAGAGAAGAGATATATAAGGAAGGGAACATGATGAAAATCATTGAAAAATTGCAGAAAGATACCCAAACTCACCGAACAGATAGCAGAAATCTCAGGAAAACTTAGGATAAACAAGGTGAATTCAACTTAAAGTTGTTGAAGAGTCTGGAAAGAATAGAAAAGAAATTGGACAAGGAGAGTGACTCAAGAAAAAATAAGAGTTGTAGGACCCCTGAGAGGAAAAGAAGATCAAGGAGTGTTAGCAGGCATCTTCGTCGCTCCCCGAAGCATGCCAGTAAGGAGGCACATAGGAGTTCAAGCCCATCTCCTACCAGAAATCACAGGAGATATGGAGTTGATGAACTGAATGGAGAAATGAAAAAGATTAAACCTCCAACATTTTATGGAGAACATAAGAAGGAGGAAGATGTCGAAACATGGTTGCTTGGTATGAGGAAATACTTCCAACTGCAAAATTATTCCTCTCATGCAGAAGGAAGAATTGTGATGTATCAACTGAAAGGAAAAGAATCCATGTGGTGGGATCAACTTGTGAAGGTGCAATACATTAGAGAGAAAGATATCACTTGGAAAGAATTCAAGAGGAATTTTGAGAAGAAATACTTGACTAAGAGATATTATGAAAGAAAGATGAAGGAGTTCTTTGAACTCAAGCTAGGCAACATGACCATGGATGAGTATGAATGTAGGTATTTGGAATTTCTAAAGTATGTTTTGTTCATCAAAGATGAGGCTGTCAAGATTCAAAGGTATCTAAGTGGATTTCCACCTTCCATTAGCGACAAAATCCAGTATGATGATCCTAATACCATGGAAGAAACGATAAGAAGAGTGAAATTCTTATATGAGAAACAAAGAGGAAATCCCACTTTTTGGAAGGCTTGGGATGACCAGAGGAAGTTCAAGAAAGAACAAAGGTAGAAGGGAAACAAACCTCCCTTTTTAAAAAATGGTCGTCAAGGACAGCCATCGTTTAGAGAGCCGAGAATGGTTGACATAGGGGAACAAAGGCCAAGACAGATGCTCATTCAATGCTGGGGCTATTAGGGAGACCATAGGTACAGAGATTGTCCCCACAAAAATGGCAAAGTGAGAGTTTTCCATAACATTCAGCAAGTTGAAACAATGGAGGACATGGGCAGTAGAATACCAAGGATCTACGCATCCCTGGACAAAAAGCAAGCTAAATTTCAGTTGCACATGATTGAAGTAGAAGGTATGAACAACAACCATGCCTTTACTATTTTAATTGATTCAGGGGCTAGCCATAGTTATATAGATCCTAGAGTGGTAGAAAGTTTTCATTTGACGAGAAGAAAACATGAGAAGTCTTGGTTAGTGCAGCTGGCTACAAGAAACAAGAGAAAAGTCATTGAGTTAGTTCATTCATGTCTAGTGGACATGAATGGACTGAACACAAAGGATGAATTGAACATTATTCCTTTAGGTTCTTACGAATGTTTGGTTGGGATGGATTGGTTGGATCAAAACCATGCCATCTTGAACTGTCATAACAAGGCATTCACTTTCCTGGATGAGGAAGGAAATCAGAAAAAAGTCAAAGGAATTCCTAGAGCTGTTACTATTAGAGAAATCTCAACAATGCAGCTGAAGAAGTGCTTCAGGAAAGGCTGTCAATTATTTGCATCCCATGTTGATACACCTAAGGATAAGGTGCAAATAATTGGATATCATGTTGTACTAAAGGAGTTTGAAGATGTGTTTCAGGAGGTGCCCGGACTACCTCTGAAAAGACATATTGACTTCTCTGTAAACTTGACGGCTGGAGCATCTCCTGTGTCAAATGTTCCTAATAGAATGAGTACACCAGAGCTGAAAGAACTACAATTGCAACTTGAAGAGATTTTGAAGAAGGGGAATATACACCCAAGTGTGTCACCTTGGGGAGCCCTAGTTCTGTTCATGAAGAAGAAGGATGGAACATTGAGATTGTGTATTGATTTCAGAAAATTGAACAAAGTAACTGTAAAGAACAAATATCCTCTACCGAGGATTGATGACCTCTTCGATCAGTTGAAGGATGTGAAGATATTTTCGAAGATAGATGTCAGATCGGGATATCACCAGGTAAGAATAAAGAATGAAGACATCAACAAGACCGCCTTTAGAACAAGGTATGGTCACTATGAATTCACAGTGGTGTCATTTGGGTTGTCAAATTCACCCATTGTTTTTATGTGCTTGATGAATGGTGTATTGAGGGACTATCTAGACAAGTTTTTCATCTTCTTTTTGGATGACATTCTTGTGTATTCCAAGTCAGAGGAAGAGCATGAGAAACATCTGAGGATAGTGTTGTAGGTGCTAAGAGAGCACCAACTGTATGCCAAGTTGAGCAAGTGCTCATTTTATTAGGAGAAGATCCATTACCTGGGGCATATTATTTCGAAGGATGGGATAGTTGTAGACCCTAAGAGGATTGAGGCCATAAGAGAATGGTTAGTGCCAAAGAACATGACATAAGTCATATCCTTTATGGATCTAGCTGGTTATTACAAAAATTTTATCGCAGGGTTCTCAAGGATAGCTCACCCTATCACTTCCTTGCAAAGGAAGGAGAAGAATTTTCAGTGGACAGAGGATTATGAGAGAAGCTTCCACCAATTTAAGCAACTGTTAACCAGTGCTCCAATCCTGAGGATCACAGATCCAAATGAAGACTTTGTGGTGTGCACAGATGCATGCAAATAAGGATTGGGAGGAGTCCTCAGTCAGAATGGATTCGTAGTCTGTTATGAATCTAGAAATTTGAAGGAGCATGAAAGAAACTATGCAACTCATGATTTGGAGTTGTAAGCCATAGTACAGACCACAATGGGTTGAAATATTTATTTGATTAGCCAAACTTGAACTCTAGACAGAGTAGGTGGTTGGAGTTTCTCTGCGAATACGATTTTGATACGAAGCATATCAAAGGGAAGGAAAACAAAGTGGATGATGCACTCAGTAGGAAAGTGCATGAATTACATGCTACAACCATTAGCATGTATGAAACCGATATAAAAGGAAGATTTTTGGAAGCTGCAAGCGCAAACTTGTAGTACAGGGAATTGGTAGTGAAGCTACAACAAGGTAAGACGCTCCAAGGAGTGGAAGATTATCATCTTGGAACTGATAGAAGACTTCTATACAAGAACATAATTTATGTACCTAATGTCCAGGACATGAAACTTATGATTTTGCATGAAATGCATAATGTGCCTTATGCAGGGCACCATGGATATCAGAAAATTGTGGCAGCAATCAAGAGTCGTTACTTTTGGCCAGGTATGAAAAAAGATATTGTTGAATACAGGGATGATTTGAAGGATGGAAACTTATTTTGAAATGTAGAAACATTGACGAATATTACTAATCCTTCATATGCCAACTATAAATGTTTGGCGATATTATTGTAAAAATATTCAAATTTCTAAGGATTTTATATAGTTTGTATAAACTTTTGGCGATTTTTAAGGTAAAATAATTTTATCCTATAGAATTTGGGCAAATCATTTTTAGAATGGAGAATCTTTTTTTCGGAAAACCATGGAAAATTAGCCCATGAGCTAAAATTAGCCCCTAAAATCATCCCTAGTTGAATACATCATCAGATGTATGGAGTGCCAGAAGGTTAAAGCTGACCACAGGCACCTAGCAGGGTTGTTGCAATCTTTACCTATTCCTAAGTGGAAGTGGGAAGTGGTGACAATGGATTTCATCAAAGGATTGCCCAGGATAGGAAAGAAACATGATTCAATCATGGTGGTGGTGGAAAAGCTTATGAAAGATGCCCATTTTATTCTGTTAAAGACTACTCACAAGACAATGAATGTTGTCGACATATTTATGAAGGAAGTGGCACGATTGCACAGAATTCCCAAGACAATTGTTTTTGACAGAGACCTGAAATTTACCTCAAATTTTTGGAAAGGGTTATTCAAAGGGTTCGAAACAAATCTGAACTTCAATACATCTTATCATCCTGATTCTGATGGATAGATAGAGAGGGTGAATAGAATAATAGAAGACACGCTAAGGATGTATGTGATAGAAAAACCATCGAAATGGGAAGACTACCTACACTTGGTATAATTTGCCTACAACAATGGGTATCAAGCATCATTGAAGATGAGCCCATTTGAAGCACTTTATGGAAGAAAGTGAAATATTCCAGTAAGATGGGATAATCCAGCTGACAGGGAAGTAGTTGGGCCAGAATTTCTCAAGGAAATGGAAGAACAAATGCTAAAAATCAATAAGAATTTAAAGGTTTCCCAAGACAGGCAGAAAAGTTATATTGATAAGAATATAACCCACAGAGAGTTTAAAGTGGGTGATCATGTTTTCCTGAAAGTGAAATCCAATAGAAGTTCCCTGAAGCTGGGAAACTGTGCCAAGTTGGAAGCCAAAGTTTGTGGGCCATTCAAAATCCTAGAAAGGATTGGGCCAGTTGCATATATGCTTGCATTACCTGCATCCATGAATGTACACAATGTATTTCATGATTCATTGCTTAAGAAATATATACCTGATGCTAATCATGTTATTGATTGGAATGTGATTCAAGTGGAGCAAGAAGGTATCCTGTAAGTGCATCCTATGTGCATATTGGACCAGAAAAGAAAACAGCTCCGGAATCGAGCCATAGGGATTGTAAAGGTCCAGTGGACTTGGTACGGTCTCGAGGACATGACATGGGAGCATGATGATGCTATGTGGGAAGAATACCTGCATCTTTTTGAATATTTTGGAAATCTTGTTGACATTATGTAAAATTTGCACTGAGAATAGTGAAAAAATAAAGGGAGGGGATTGTAATATCCCCTGGTAGTGCCCCAGTTATATTATGAATTGTAATCATGTTTATGAACTATAATCATGTTTTGTAGGTTGGTGAGCTGAGTATTGATAAGTTGGTGCGCTTATGTTTTTATTAGGCAAGAGAGCCTAAGTATTAAGGCCAGAAGCCTGTTTTTGTATATCTAATATGTAGAACATTAATAAAGAATAAACATCATTGTGCACAGACCAACCACAAAGAAAGAGTGATGGGGGAATAATCTTCCACAGAGTTGGTAAGGGAAAAGGGGGATAAAAGGTTGGAAGAGGGGCTAATCTTAGGGGCTTGAGTCCTTGGGAATAATAATTTATTATTATTCCAAAAGCTATGTGAAATGTTTATTTTTATCCTAAGTCTCAGGAGGGGCAATGCATGCAGCTCCAGTGTGCTCAAAAATGGAACGCATGCATATCCAGGAAGACAAGTTTCGACCTGGGCACATGCAGTTAAGACTGTCGATTTGAGCTGTGTTGGGGGTTGGTTCTCCGTTGTTGCATCCGGGCTGCCAGTTTCTGGATGCTTGGTCTGAAAACCGTTTGCCTCTACTTTGGAACCTCTGTTGTTTTACCCTCATGCAATTCTGAGAACCAAAACTGGGAACTGTTATGTGTCTTATGTGGAACCCGACACCGGGGAAATTGCCTGATCATGTTGTGTCTAGCCTTTGGTCATTACCATTTTTAGACCTACGCCCATCTGTTGTTGCAACTATCATCCCTATGTGAATGAGTGTTGAACCCTATATTTTGTCCTCGCTTGGCTGGAGCTGATTCGAGGAGGGTGTTGAAGAATCGAGTTGTCAGGCCCGTGGTTGAAGAAGCAGAATGTCAGGCCCATGAGCAACTGTCTCCGGGTGAGAGAGAGTCTGCTGGGAAGGTGTTTTCTTTCAGAGAGAGTCCCGCACCAGCTACGAAGCTCTGAGGATTCCTGATCTGTCCTATTACCGAGACCTAGAGAGGGAGGTGTAGCACCGATGGACTGTGCTTGTGAAGGTGTATACTCTCGGGTGGAACATGCATGTGGGGAATTAAAGTCTGTGAGTAGTGGGCATAAGAAGGCTCCTGGATTGAATCCTTCCTGTTGCACTCTGATTTTTCCCATAACCTCAGCCTAGTCTAGGATTACCTTGGCCTGGGTGGAGCTTGTTCCCAGCTCGGGGGTGACCCATTGTTGAGAGTGATGAGCAGCATGGTATAAGGCTGAGAGGCCGAGAGGTTCGTGGAAGGTCTGCACGTGGTTGGTGGATATACTACAGTTTCAAGATAAGTATATGCACGTGTTTAATCTCAATTAAAATGCATGTCTGTGATGATTTCACTATTATCATGTATTCTGTTGCAATTATAGATTATTGTCTCACATTCTTCTGTATGTTAGCAATAATCCTGTGATTATTCTTAATTGTTTAGTTGAATGTGTTAATTTGATTTTTTTGCATGTTATGCATATAAGTATGAGAACTTTTTTGCATAGTAGTTTTGCTCGGTCGTGGGGTTGATGACCGGGGACGTTACACAATATCTCCCAAAAATGGGCAAAATCCCCCAAATCTGCTGAGAAAAACCATAAAATTTACTATTATAAGGTTAATAAACCCACTTTGGAGAAATAATGGGTGCATCCCCCTTGCTCGCTGGCCCGTGGTCCTATGGGAACTTTCCATATGCTCATGGGCTACCCTCTTTGCGTTTGTCCCTCTGTATCCTTTCGGTCTGGGTCACGTGGCTTGGTCATGTGGCCTTGCCCTAACCTTTAATGCGCGCCCAAGTCTGTATCCATGTTCTATAGCCCTTGGTCACGGGCTTAGATCCTCGTTGACTGGGGCCTAAACAACCCAAAGCGCCACCCGTAAACACTTATAATTAATGTGCCAACTCTTCAACAAGGAACAACCATAGCTCGGATGGATAGCGCCCAGTTGTAAAGTCATTGGCACCCGAGGAGGTCAGAGGTTTGAACCTACCAGCTTAACAAATTTTTAACAAGTCGTCATTGGTCATCCATAGGGTGCCACATGGCACCTCCTAATTGGGCCACATGGCGATCCAGGATTAGTCCACATCATCAAACCGTATGCCTAGTCACCCTACCACCTGTCTGACATGTCATTAGTTCATACACCCTGTCACCCTACCACATGTCAATCCATACGCCAGTCACCTGCCTAGTTGTCAACCATATTCCACATGTCCATATTTCGTAGGGACATGCCACTATATGGACTGTCACGTGTCATCTGTACGGTGACACGTGCCAAATCCGTACAATGCCAACTCATCCTGAAAATGATGAAAATGGGTGAAACGTGTCACCTCCTGGTGATGCCACCTTTGCATGATGATTTCATCATGATGTCATATTGATGCATGCTAACGTCACTTGTCGTACATGTTGGCATCATTTTTTACTTTGGCCTAGTTGACCCTTCGCCTATTTGGTGAAACAGATAGAACGCGATATCAGGAGCATATGACATCTGTTTGAGTCCATTCAAGTTGTGTTGGGTTCATATCAACGAGGCCTATGCGCACATCTGTTTTGAAGAGATTATGAGAACTTTGATTTTTATCCCTTTCTAAGCCCCATCAAGATCCTAGATCTAATTCTTGATCACACCTCCCCACTAAAGGACCTTTTGGTCCCAAAAACGCTACTGAACAGTCATCAATCTTGGGATAGGCCACCCAGCTTGTTCCTTGTCTCTAAAATCTGTCCTGTGAACCTATCTCATCAAGATCAACTCTAACACAATCATGACAACTGAAAGCATATTGTTAGCCATTTGAACCCTGTCACGTCTTACTAAAGCCACTATCATCCATGTAGACAACATTACTAATGATAGCATAAAAGATATGACTATAAATGAGCTGATATGTTTGTAATATTTGCACAACATTAGCTTATCTTGAAGCAAACTGTGATTGATTTTCCATTCCACAATCATCTCATGTTCTTTCTTAAGATCTATTACTTGATTTGAAACAATCATAGGTTTGTTTCTTCCTTGAACTATCTTCTTCAATTGTTCCATAGTTTGAACATTTTTATTTTCCTTTACATGATGATCCGAAATGATCTTTTACACAACTATGGTTGAGTTATTTATGCATGTGTTTATTAACCAATTAGGAAGCTTTAAGAAAGAGGAAGAAGTTATAGAAGAATCATAGCAGCCATAGACACATGCAAATCTAAAATAAGCAATAAACAACAACAGACCATAACACCAATGTGATAACAGAGTTCGACAATATCGCCTACGTCTTCGGGCCTTGTGTCCATGGGATTTTCTTATTTATGTTCGAAGCTTTAAATGTACATCATGATAGTGCTAAAAGGTTACAAAAATGATCTGGTCATTTTATACCAAATCTCATGAACCCATCAAAACTGACATCACCCAAATCAGATGAACGAAGCTCCCAGAAATGCCCCACAAAGGTGCACTCCTCAATAGCTTCCCTTCATGACAATGGCTTTGGTTAAAAAATCTAGCAACATAAACCTATTATGAACCACCTCTCATCTCCACATGGCCTCAACAAGGTCTGGTTTATATAGATCTGAAGTTGGTAACCATCTCCCAACTTCCTCCCAATATCTGGCCTCAAAAAGGGCCCAATATCCCCCAATATTGGCCAAAATCTCCAACAATGTTGAATAAAATCAACATGAATCACTATAATAAAGTGAACAACCCACTTCATGCCTAAATTAGGGCTCATCCCCCTTTCTCGCATGCCCCTGGTCCTATGGATGTGCCCCATGTGTCCTCGCGCTAGGTGTTGGATCGTTTGGCCCCCTTAGTTCTCGGCTCTTAGATGCATTATAGGCCATGTGGCTTGGTCCCTTAACCTTTTTGTGCTAACTAGTGGTCCATCCTCCTGAGATTCCAGATCCTAGTTTTGTGTGTGGCCATATTCCCACATCCTATGCGTTATCAATTTTTGAGCCCCCAATATATAGGCCAGTGGTTATGCCCTTGGTCGGTGGGCTAGCCCGATCGACCAGGGATAACCCCAAAATCCTAGCACTAACCGTTGCATAGAGGGTCCTATGGAGTTTACCATGGATTTGGGGGTGGAACGCATAACACTTGAGCCAACACATGAATAGACATGGGTCGTGTTCATATCGTATAGTCGTATGGAGTGGGTTACACTGAGGGTTAGGGACTATCCCCACCTCTAACATTGTCTGGAACTATACCATAACAAACTTAAATATATAGTTTTCCATTTATATATCAAGCACCAATGACAGGTGGGTTGGTAGACCCATCCCCTGCCAAGTCACTACCTGGTGGTGAGGTCTCGGGTTTGAAACCCACTAGCTCGAAACAACTTTTTCAATAAACCCTCGAACCAATCCATGGGTGCCATGTGGAAGCCCACGTCTAGGCCATGTGCCACCGTACCTTATGCCAGCTAGTTGCCAAGCGTCAACACACTATTTGACCTGCTCTATCACACGTACCAGCCACATCAGAAACCAACCACGTCAGTACACTTGCCATGTGTCAAATGCTCATTTCTCCAGTTGTCTTCCCTGTCACCAACGACTTCCATGTGTCGTACATATTGTACGGGCTTGCCACGTCATCCATGCCATGTGTCACCACTACAAGGGTGACACGTGTTGCTCGCTGATTGGTCCCCTATACCTTTCCACGTCACTTATTCATACATCTAGTCACCCTGCCACGTGTCACCTCCAGAAGCTTCCATGTCAGTGTTGATTGTGCTTTTCCATGTCAGATGTATGGCCATACATCATGTATAGTCAGCTTCCATGTGGTACTATATGGATTGTACAGTCATCATTTGGAAAAATGTCTAGATCACCATAACTTGAGCATAAGATGTTCATTTGAGCCCATTCAATTTGTGTTGGGTTCATATCGACGAGGCCTACACACACATTTTTTTAAGCCATTCTGATAACTTTTATTTTTAGGCCTTTCTGAGCGCCATCAAGCTCCTGGATCCAAATCTAGCTCACACCTCCCCACTAAAGGACCTTTTGGTCCCTAAAAGGTAACAAAAATGGAATTTCATTGATTACATACTCATAAGGACAAAAAAAAAAACATTATTTTGTAAAAATGATGTTATAACAGGTCATCATTTCAACATGTGTGATTACATTAATGGAAACAAAATACAATGAAGTTGTGACATCCACTTCTGGAAAAACTAAGTGGCTAGTTTATTTCCTTCATGGTGTTCCTCTTGCTTCACTGGTAATCCTTCTTCCTTCGTGAGTACATGTGCCATCCTTTTTTCCTTCCTTGGACGAAGCTCTGGATTAAGCTTCCAACAACTAGTCTTTTGATGTCCACTCCTATTGCAATAAGTGCACTAATTTTTTCGCATCCATACCTTTTTACCCTTCTCTTTCTTCCATTGTGGAGTTGATTATTTATGTCGTGTTTCCTTCCTTGGTCGACATAGGTTTCTTGTAAAAAATTTGTCTCTTCCAACACTTGGAAACACAATGCTTGGGTGAATGACAAAAAGTACATGGATAAATATTCCACAAGTTTCAGATTACATGATTATGCTTTTGATAATCAAAAAGAGAATTGGAAAAATTCTGACCATTATACCTTCCTTGTTGATCTTCACTTTTATTTGGAGATGAGTTTAATTCATTACCACAATCCTAGAGTGATGTGCCATCACCTTTCATGAAGTGTTCCTCCAATGACTTAAGTTGGCCATTTGAAGCATTACTTGCTTCAGAAATTTTGGAACCCATCTTGGAGGATGCTCCAATCTCCACTTCACCATAACCCAATCCTAAATATCGAGGTCTTTCCACAACCTCAATGGGATTAACGATACATTGGCCCTCAATTCCAAGACCCTTTCCTTCATAACCCATCTTGGTTAGCAGTCTCAAACCTATACCTCTTGTATGTTTTTCAAAAGCACTGAAACCATCTTGATGGGAATTGTTAGCGATTATTTTTGTCATTAGACGCAGAAGCACCCAGGTTGCAGATTGCACACAAAATGCCCAAATGCTGCAACAAAAGGACCATCGTACGTAGCAGATAGCTGAGAAGGAAGCAGACGGTCAGGATCTCACAGAGGAGATCGACGAAATCTCGTCTGCCATTAGATCTCGGGAAGTTGCGCAGATTTTAAGTCCTAGCGAGCAGAGGAGGAGTCCCGGAGGAGTCATCGGGATTTTAGAGTCATTGGGGTTTAAAAGATTGATAGAAATGAGACCCTTTGAGTCTCGAAATTTCGACGGGGAATCTCAGTCGTTGATCTAAA
Source organism: Picea mariana (assembly GCA_032191745.1). Lineage (NCBI taxonomy): Eukaryota > Viridiplantae > Streptophyta > Pinopsida > Pinales > Pinaceae > Picea > Picea mariana. The sequence goes on along the minus strand of JASDQU010103242.1, from coordinate 287,546 downwards.
TAGGAGATGCGTCAGACACCAAGCGAAGAGTCGGGGTTCAATTCATCGAAGAATCGGGGTTTTCGAAGACATGAAACTCTTGCATATAGGAATCGCGATCCACGATTTC
>JASDQU010103242.1:253102-285285 GCA_032191745.1 Picea mariana | reverse complement strand
GAGGATCGGAGATTCGCCAGTCTGGAGGACTTGTGAATCGTGACATCGCAAGTGTCAAAACTCCAATAGGAGGGTGAAGCCATGGTCGTGGAGGCATGTTCATATTTGACAGGAGTTAAGCTCAGGAGGGCTCGCGCGTGAAAGGAGCTCATCGCAAATTGGGGATTGGAGAGTTGGAACTCTCGACAACAAGAACCCCAAAACCCCGATAGTGAGTCGGGGGTAACCACGGTTAAGTGCAAAAGGCCGTGGGCAGAAATTAAAGGACCTGTGGATCGGGTGTTTGATGTCATATTGCTATAAGGGGACCCCTATGGAGGACATGGATGAAGGTAAGATGAGAGGTGTTGAGGTGGAAGCACTAGGTGGTGAAGAAACGGAGGTTGGGATACCAGATGGTGAGGCCATTCCCAATCCCAAGGAAAAAGTTATTGTGGTAGTTGATGGTGGTTGAACATTGTCTTCTTCCATAAATAGAAGGCCAAAAGAGGACCAAGCGTAGAGGTAGACTGACAACCCATCCTGATAGAGATTGCATCTGACGAACGACTGTATGGGCAGTCTGTCCAGTGTCTTCGTACACCGCCTGATAGAGAAGCTCCTCAACATCAAGCATTGAATTCATGATATGATTGTGCCTTCAGTGCCTGAGTCAGCTCGAAGTATATGTAGGCATTTTTTCCATTTTGTAAAGGATCGATGGTTGATCAGAGCTCCCAGTCGTAAAGCTTTAATGAACGACTGATGATCTGATTATGTATAGACTTCTGAGACTTCTTGCCTTATGAATGCCAGTTTCCTTACATCTTTGTTATACTGTGTTAGAGTAGCTCGGAATTGGAGGATCCAGTCGAGTTGTAGCTGTTATAGGATGATGTTGTAATGGATCACTGTAATAGTTACGGAGTCTCTAATCGGTTCTTGTGATTTCCCTAACGTTGAATGACTTGGAATTGGAGGATCCAGTCAAGTCTTCTTTTCAGTTTCTTGAAGCCCTAAACCAGGAGGATCCTGCATTTAGAGTTTTTCCCCTACAAACTGCTGTAAGCCTGTTGCCCAAAGCTGTTTGTTCATCTTTCTTGCTAACTCTTCCACCTGCTCATCTTTGAATCAACCTACTGGCTGAAGTTAGGATTCCGGACCTCCTTTGTTCTTTACGTACCAGATCCATCCCCCGAGTTAGAATGATATCTCCTCGAGCCTTTATCTCCATTTGATCACCCCTTTATAAACAAATCGTGACATTAAACTGATGGGTGTCAGGCTCTGCTCCTGCAAGCAATCCAGGAGTGACTTCCGATGCTAACATTTCTGGCGTCGTTGCCAGGGACGAAGTTGAAGATTTTCCTTGGGCAGAACAACAATGATCAACTGATTCTGAAGGTGCATCAGAAATCAAAATTACTCAGATTGCTACTGTGCACCTAGCGACTCCACTGTGGTGACTTCATTGTTTCCACTTTACTGTTTCAGTTGTGGCCACTGTTGGCACACCTGAAAGCTGACCCAGAGGAGATTTCTCGAGAAGGTTTCAACACCTGCTTTCTCATCCTGAGAAGTTTCCTAGGGTAACAATAATGTTAAGATCTAGCCTCTGATGGTGAACAAGGACCAGACACATTCGAAGCCGCACATTTTTCACCTGGCAACTTCATGATTCAAGGATCGATTGGTGACTTCACTGGTTCGATATGGAGAAAATCCTTGCTCGTAGGTTTGATCCTTTTAATTTTTCTGCTATTCCTGGTTTTCCTAATGTTGTCCCCTCTATGGATGAATGGGGTGATTATTTGCCCATATTTGGAAAGTGTGAAGAGGACAACCCTGCTGAGCACCTTAGTGAGTTTCATGAACTCATGCGTCAATGGGAGATACATCATGAGGATGTATTACTAAAGATGTTCATGTTCTTGTTAGTAGAGGATGCGCGTAAATGGTATCATTCTTTACCCCCTGCTAGCATTTATTCACTCAATGAATTCCATGCAGCCTTCACTGCCTATTGTCAGGAGCTTTATCCCTCTGAGTTGATTTTTCATAGCTGTTGTGAGGGATACTAAAACAAATGTATACAAGATAGAGTTGTCTCTTATGTAGGCTATGAGGATGATCCTGATGACCTGGATCAGGAATCAGTCCTTTCTCCTCCCCATTCTTCTACTTCGGGCGAAATTATGGAGCTGATAAAATTTATCACTGCCAAATTTGACAGGTGGGAAGCTGAACAATATGCTAAAGATTTCCCATCCTTTGAAGTAGAGGCCCTTAGCAGCTCTACCGAGGGTGATTATGAAAAAATATTTCCCATGGGTCCTCTTTATGGTCATTATGAATCTGACCCATGCGAGAACCAAAAAGAAGAAATCCTCTCAAATATGATTATGTCTGCTGAAGGCTGTAAGGATAGAAGACTGGGGGAAGAAGATGCTCTGAGTGAACTGATAGAGCAGGGAAAATATTTCACTGCCCAACATGGAAGGTTGGGATCTGAGGACAATGGGGAGGATTTTCCAGTCTCCAAGGTAGATGTTCTAGATGGCTCTTTTGAGGAGATTATTGAAGATTTCGTAAGCGCATTAACATCTGCCCCCGATGAGCCTGTTGTCTCAGATTTAAACGAAGAAGTCATTGTAGAAGAGGATTGCTCTTTCTTCCTTCATGACATTTCCCATGATGTATTTACATTTGGGTTTGAAGAGAAGGATCGAGAGACCATTCCCATTTCACAAGATGGGGAAGTACACAGAAAAGAGGAGGAGGAACCAGAGGAACGGTTGAGCGCGCATTTCTTTTTCTATCCAGAGCCAGTCAGCGAGCAGCCACCACCCGAGATCAGTGAGCCTATGACAGTTTTCCACTCACCTGTGCTTGTCAGAGATATTCAACCACATGAGAACAGCTGTGTAGCAGGGAAGGCTGCCTATCGCCGATTTTCCAAAATTTTCCACTCATTCTATGATCCTGTCAGTGAGTACTTGGAGTGGCATTTCCCTTATGCTTTGGAGCCACCCTATTTCATCTCAACTCCAGTCTATGAGGAGAAGTTGGAGAGTGTATCTGTTTTGCTATCATAGTTACACTATCTACTGGTGATCATCGACAGAAGGAAGGAGCTTCTATCCAGGAAGTTGTTTGAATGGCTATGGTGGAAGTTTTCTTTCACCTAGCCCCATGTAAAACTGTTTCATTAGTTTAGGATTGTATATAAATAAGCTCTTTGAGCATGTATCTTTATTTTGTTGCTTTTACTTTTTGGCATATATTTCTCAACAGGAGGTTTGAGCTTGACTCCATAGCCCAACAACAAGGCACTGAAGTTGCAGAAGGAGTTCTTAGATCATCGCAAGGACGACTCTATCCCCCATGGAGCCTAATGTTAGCGATTATTTTTGTCATTAGGTGCAGAAGCACCTAGGTTGCAGATTGCACACAAAATGCCCAAATGCAGCAGCAGAAGGACCATCATACGTAGCAGATAGCTGAGAAGGAAGTGGACAGTCAGGATCTCACAGAAGAGATCGATGGAATCTCGTCTACCGTTAGATCTCGGGAAGTTGCGCAGAGTTTAAGTCCTAGCGAGCAGAGGAGGAGTCCCAGAGGAGTCATCGGGGTTTAAAAGATCAAGAGAACTGAGACCCTTTGAGTCTTGAAACTTTGACGGGGAATCTCAGCCATTGATCTAAACAGGACACGCGTCAGACGCCAAGCGAAGAGTCGGGGTTCAGTTCATCGGAGAATCGGGGTTTTCGAAGACATGAAACTCTTTCATATAGAAATCGTAATCCGTGATTTCCCGATAGGATTAGAGTCGTCCAACAGCAGGGACACGTGGCAGGATATCTCGCAGAGTCGGGGATCGGGAAATTTAGAGTCCCGTGCATATGACAACGGGAATTGTGATATCCCGATAGGCAATTTCCCGATGGGGTTAAGGATCGTAGTGGAGGACAGGTGTCAGAAGGGTCAACCCTAGCAGGAGTCAACGACCATGAGCCATCGGGGACTAGAGAATCGCAAGTCCAGAGGATGTGTGCACATTGACGTCGCAAACCCCGAAACCCCGATGAAAAGCTATATGGATACGGGCATATGGTAGCGGTTATTTGGACCAGGGCCTAGTCGGAGGGCTAGTACGGAAGGAGCCATCGGGGATCAGAGATTCACGAATCTGGAGGACTTGTGAATCATGACATTGCAAGTGCCGAAACTATGATAAGAGGGTGAGGCCACGGTCGCGGACGCATGGTCATATGTGACAGGAGTTAAGCTCAGGAGGGCTCGCGTGTGAAAGGAGATCATCGCAAATCGGGGATTGGAGAGCTGGAACTCTCGACAGCAAGAACCCCAAAACCCCGATAGTGAGTCGGGGGTAACCACAGTTAAGTGCAGAAGGCCGTGGGGAGGAATTAAAGGACCTGTGGATTGGGTGTTTGATGCGGGATTGCTATAAGGAGACCCCTATGGAGGACATGGATGAAGGTAAGATGAGAGGCGTTGAGGTGGAAGCACTAGGTGGCGAAGAAACAGAGGCTGGGATACTAGATGGTGAGCCCATTCCCAATCCCAAGGAAGCAGTTATTGTGGTAGTTGATGGTGGTTGAACGTTGTATTCTTCCATAAATAGAAGGATAGGAGAGGACCAAGCGTAGAGGCAGACTGACAATCGATCCTGATAGAGATTGCATATGATGAACAACTGCATGGGCAGTTTGTCCAGCGTCTTCGTACACCGCCTGATAGAGAAGCTCCTCAACGTCAAGCATTGAATTCATGATATGATCACGCCTTCAGCGCCTGAGTCAACTCAAAGTATATGTAGGAATTTTCTCCATTTTGTAAAGGATCGATGGTTGAGCAGAGCTCCCAGTTGTAAAGCTTTAATGAAGGACTGATGCTCTGGTTATGTATAGACTTCTAAGACTTCTTGCCTTATGAATGCCAGTTTCTTTACATCTTTGTTATACTGTGTTAGAGAAGCTCGGAATTGGAGGATCCATTTGAGTTGTAGCTGTTATAGGATGATGTTGTAATGGATCACTGTAATAGTTACGGAGTCTCTAATCGGTTCCTGTGATTTCCCTAACGCTGAATGACTTGGAATTGGAGGATCTAGTCAAGTCTTCTTTTCAGTTTCTTGAAGCCCTGAACCAGGAGGATCCTGCATTCAGAGTTTTTCCCCTACAAACCGTTGTAAGCCTATTGCCCAGAGCTATTTGTTCACCTTTCTTGCTAAGTCTTCCACCTGCTCATCTTTGAATCAACCTACTGGCTGAAGTTAGGATTCCAGACCTCCTTTGTTCTTTACATGCCAGATCCAACCCCCGAGTTAGAATGATATCTCCTCGAGCCTTTATCTCCATTTGATCACCCCTTTATAAACAAATCGTGACATTAAACTGATGGGTGTCGGGCTCTGCTCCTGCAAGAAATCCAGGAGTGACTTTCGACGCTAACATTTCTGGCGCCGTTGTTGGGAGATGAGACTATTTGAAAGTCTCGGGAGCTTAGAAGTGAGCTCATGTCAGTAATGAGTGTTGATGGAGATGGGACCGATTGATCTCATAGACTGCCAGGAAGGAAGAGAGGAAATCCCATATTGCCAGGTGGGCAAGGGAGAGTAGATGAGACTGTCTAAAAGTCTCATGAACTCAGGGATGAGTTTGGATCAGCGAGAGGAGCTGATAGAGAAGATGATCTCAGAGGTGAGTTCATGTCAGCAAGGACAACTGATATAGAAGGAAGATCAGAAGAGCATTCTGATGATTGGAGGGATTAGGGTATTCCTGCCATATAGCCCAGTTGAGGCATGCATGTGTGTTGCTAATGCAACAGAAACAGAAAGGCAGTCAGTGGTGATTTTCGTGACAAAGGAGTAGATGTCAGAAGCTACCCAAGAAGAAGAAGAAATGGGACAGACATCAGAACCCGACCCAACTGAGGAAGAAGAGCATTCAACAGAAATGCTCGAAATTTTTAGTCAAGAGGATGAACAGGGGATAACTACAACACTGGAAGCTGTAGCAGAAGAAGAGCATGTGGATAAGATGCTCACTCCATGGGAGATGGAGTTGGAGATGCTAGAGGATTGGTTGAACCATCCAGAACTAGTAGATGACTTCCATGAGCAGACAATCATGAAGATTTTGGAAAAAGAGCATTCGAAGGAATTAGGGAGCCAGGGGAGCTGAGCAGATGATGATTGTAGCGCTGAGGTCTACAGCAGAAGGTGAATCAAAATTCCAGTCTGAGGAGCAACTGGAGGAAGTTGGAGATGCACCAGTAGGAGAACTGGCAGAAGCAAAGCTGTCAAAAGGGGAAACTGAGAAGAGACTCAGAGATCAGACTACAAAACTGAATTTTGCAACAGAGTGGCAAGCTAAGGCCACAGAGGAAGAAAACAATATGGGGGATCTAGTTGATCTGCCCACTGATAAGGATGGGGAAGTGCAGTCGAGGAGACTGTATAAATAGAGCTAGCCACTAGATTAGCCGGACAAGGTAATTTAGGGAATCAGAAGGATGATGTTGAGGTTAGCAGTAGAAAATGCCAGTGAGGAGGAGATGAGTAGAGGAGAACCTACCATAGTAGTAGGGAAATAGATGCAACAACAACAATGAAGCAGTGGAGAAGATGGACAGCTCCAGATAATTGTTTGGGATCCAAGTGGATTTCAACAGTGGTGCTGGGAAGATCATGAGTAGGAGCTCATGATTTTTGCAGCTGAGGAGTATGATGTAGGAGCATCACTCCAAGCCAGCTACATGCCATCCAACCAACACATCAAATCACACATTCAATGGAAGGAGAGAGGATCAACCCTCTCATTTTTCAAATTTTGAAAAATTGTATTAAATGTTGTAAGGCTGGTAGATCCAAAAACCATGCATGTGCAGAGGGTGTGATTAGAAACCGTCTTTAATGGTTGTAAGGCTGAGATCTAGATCTGATTTGAACTAGACATCCATTCAATGTAATTGAATGTAAATTAATGAGAGTTGGTGAGATGGAGGGAAGAGCTCGAGGAGCCCCTCCTTGTAAAAAGATCTTCTCTGTATCTAGATTAGAAAGGAGGGGAGAGTAGAATAGAGAATAGGTTATATAGAGAAGAAAGAGCTGAGACTCTGTTGCAGTCCGAGCTCGAACACATTGTAAAGAGGCATTTCATATTAATAAAAATAGAGAAGTTTTTCCTGCATGTTATTATGTGTTGTTTATGAATGTCTTTATGTGTTTATGATATGCTGTAGATATGTGTTAGTTTGCATTTGCAGGTTACAGATAGAATTCATTGTCTGTTGGGTTCTTTGATTCCAAGTCTTTTTCTTTGTGGCTCATGCAAGAGTTTGCATGACAGAACACTGCGGGTTTTGTAAGACAGTGCATAGAGTGCACTTTTGAATTTTGTGGAATTTGGACAGAGTTGTGCCAGGAGGGTGCACTAGAGGAAGTATTAGACCCAGGTAGAAACCTCAAGGTTGTTGAACACCTTGGAGGTAAGACTGTGCAGAGGAAGGCACAGAGATAACAGACTCACTGAGGGTTTTGCAGAAGCTCTACCAGGAGGGCATTGAGTAAGTGCATAGAGTGCACAAAAGAACTCTATTTTGAGTTCAGAGGAAGGAGAAGTGTCGAGGAGGAAGACACCCACATAGCTCTATTTTGAGTTCAGAGGAAGGAGAAGTGTCGAGGAGGAAGACACAGACAGAGTTGTTAAATACTCTGTTGGTTCAGTAAGGAGTGCTTAAATGGGAGGCTACCAAGAGGGAACCAATCTCCATTTGAAGGAGAAGGCAAGGGTCGAATCCGTTAGAGGTTCGAGCAGGAAAAGCTCAAGATGGATAGCACAGTTGTGTGCAGGGATCCTACAAGGAGTGCAAAGGTCGAGAAACCTTTTGAGGTTTCTGAGTTGACAAAGCTCAGAAGGGAAGTGTTTCTATAACATAGATGAGACCCAAAGGAACCGGGCTCACAAGGGAAGCATCAAAGGCCGAGACCTTTGAGCGTTGAATTTCTTCCAAAGGAAGGGAAGAGATGCAAGCTCAAGAGGAGGAGCACAACTGCTGTTGGATCGACACTGGGAGGAAAGATCTGGACTGTTGAATCTACGTCCAGGCACACAAGAGGAGAGAGTGCAAGGAGGATAGATCTGAATCATCAGATATAGCACCAAGGACCGATAGTCGTCAGATCCGAGAGAAGGTGTGAGGGGTTTAATTCCTAGGAAGCTGCACAAAAGGGTAGAACGGACGACAGAAACTTCGAGGGAGAAGTGTCGAGTTGTCATGAGCCATCGGATCCAAAAAAGGTGTGTCAGGTTTGAACCTCGTAACAACAGAAGGAAGAGGACTCATCAAGTCCCGAAAGCATCAGGACCATCTATTTTGGAGGACAGGTGGCAAAGATCTGGATCATTTCGCTAATTCAGAGTTCGTGAGTTTGCAGGGAAAACCAGATTCTTGGTTTCATGAAGTCTCGAGTTGCGAGGAGCAAGGGAGGAGATCCAGACCGTTGGATCCAAGCCACGGGAGGACCGTTGGATCAGAACCTCTGCGTGGTATCGCGTATTGGGGTTCAAGGTTGAAAGAATTTATTTTCGACTGCAAAATTCGTGAAGTGTTGAGCACCGAGGGCTCGTGCGAACACGTGGCACATCCGTTAGGTGGGGACCGCATGGTTGATAGGTGGCATAATAACAAACGCCCAAAGAAAGGTGGAAGAGGGTGACAGGTGGTGGACACATATCACCTTCAAAGGAGCCAACCCATCGCTGACCTTTTGTGTTTTGGGGATTCACAAAGGAGGAGCACGAGGGCTCAACACTCCAACTCGCGAAGTCACAAGTTGTGAGTAGTGCTAGTTTTTATCCTAGCCTACATTTATATGTAGCAGGCACTAGTGAGGAGGGAACCATACCCGCATTGCATCTCGGGTATCATAGGTTTGGAGAAAGAGGAGTCGAGGGTGATCGAGTCACGAACTTGCAAGTTGCAAAAGGCGCTTTCACTAAGGCTGGGTTGTGGTGGCATGGAGATGTAAGGCTCACACCTGGTGTTAAGTTGTGCAAGGCAGGTTTTCATGAAGGACCTGTGGATCAAATTCGTGAGTTTCCAATAGGGATCTGAGGGAGCCGCTTCAGCTCAAGGAGAATTTAGAATGATCCTGTGTGGATCACAGCCAGAGGGTCGGGGGTCTGGGCCATCAAATCACTATCACCATCATCACTATCCAACTAGATAGTCTCCATGGAAATTAGGACAATGCCATCCAATATAACACAATTGTGTCTATTCATAGTAGTATACAACTACTATCCAATGGTACACAACCACTCTTTGTAGCACATTGTTACTAACCAGTGACACATAATCACTATCAATGGATCACATCCACCATAGTAGCATAAAACTATTGTCCAAAGACATACAGTCTCTACAACAATCATATCATTCGATATCAATCTACATAAACAATATCATGATACAAACTGAGTCATATGGGCCATTCTTCCACTCACATCTGTGAGATATGCAAGAGAATATTCCCTTAGAAAGTAAAACATCAATCATAGGCTATCTGGACTATTCTTCCCAATCATAGAAGAATAAATGTCCCTGATTTATGACCCTGGACCATTAACCTAACAAGGTCATTCCTTTGGCAATAATCATAGTGCAACCCAGAGAGAATGAGTATGCCCTAGGGAATGCTTGTCCTTGATTCCTGAACCTAGACCATTCACCTAACTGGGTCGTTCGTTCAACACTAATCATAGTGCAACCTGGAGAGAATGAGTCATCCCTAAGGAATGACTATCCAGACCATTTCCTAAGGAAATGATTTTCCTACACCAACCTCCAAAATGGACCATTCTTCGAAACTTCTCACAACTGTGAACCTCGAAAGAATACCTTCCCGGTGAGGCATACCATTCTACTTGACCACTACTCAGACTGACTACTAAGAATAATGATTGTCCTAGACCATTCACCCACACTGGGCACAAGGGGAATCATTGTCTATGGTACATTAGAAATCTATCAGACCATTTTCATTACAAAAATGATTGTCTGATATGGACCATTTTCTGAACTGGAAAATGCATGTCCCTCATAAATATCAAACCACTTTCCATACTAGAAATGGAATTCCCAACCTAGACCATTTTCCAAACTGCAAAATGACTGCCCATGAATCAATAATATATATCAGTGCTCCCTCCCAACCTGGGGAGCCATCTCTTCCCTTTCTACTAAGGGAGTTATCTCCAAGAGCCTCATCTTGTCCCTTAAGTACGTAAAATTTATCCTAGACAAAGGATTTGTCAAAATATATGCTCCCTTCTCATCTGTGGAGATATACTAGAGTTCCACTTCTCCTTCCTGGACTTTATCACAAATAAAGTAGTATTTGATTTCAATATATTTCGACCGGTCATGAAAAAATGGTCGTTTTGATAGCCTCATACAACTTTGATTCTCACAATATATTATGGTCGAATATGGTACCTAATCAAATAATCCAGAAATCATCTTCCTTAGCCATACTTCTTTGGTACATGCCTCACATGTTGTGATATATTATTCTTATTCTTTGATGAGTGCAACTGACTTTTGTTTCCTACTGGCCCATGATATCATAGCAGAGCCCAAACTGAAACACATCCCTGAAGTACTCATTTTTTCTTCTTCACTCCCTTCCTAATTTGAATATGTGAATCCATGAAGTTGTATATCACTAGATGAGGTGTATCTTAAACCATTGTTTAGCGTACCACAAATATATCTTAGAATATTCTTTGCATCTATCCAATGCTCATGTCTGGGTTCCACCTAGAACTGGCTTAAAGTTTTTATATAAAATCAAATATATAGTCGAGTATTCACTAGATACATTAATGACCCAATACATCTCTGATATAGGGACGAGTCTACTGGATCATAATCTGAGTCTCTTACTTTTCTTACATCTGTGGTCATAGGAGTGGCCATGGATTTGCAATCCATCATTCCAAATTTCTGAAGAATTTTCACTACATACTTTCCTTGTCCAAGGAATATTTGGCAATACTTCTGCCATACTTTTAGTTCCAAGTAATAGTGCATGATACCAAGATATTTCATATCAAACTCAGAAGCTAATTCGTTCTTACACTGGGTGATGAGAGACTTTTCACCTATCAATAATAAATTGTCAAAATATAGTAGCAGAATCATAGGTGCATTGTTCACAACCTTACAGTAGAGATTTGGATCTGGATGACTCTAAGAGAAACCAAGTCTTATTAAGTAACTGTCAATTTTGGCATACCAAGCTCTTGGAGGTTGCTTGATTCCATATAGGTCTTTCTTTAATCTGCAAACATGAGTGTCTTTGGGATGTACCTCAAAACCTTGAAGTTTTTCAATGTACACTTCTTATTCAATTCCTCCATTGACAAAATTTGTCTTTACATCCATCTGGTGTAGACTCCATCCCATGGAATAAACAAAAAATATAATGGCTCTTACAGAAGTATATCTAGAAATAGGAGAAAACGTTTCATCATAATCTTCTCCCTCCTTCTCGGAGAACCCTCTAGCTATGAACCTTGCCTTGTATTTGTCCACACTTCTATCTATTGAATGTTTGATATTATAGACCCATTTTGAAGTTACCACTGATTTTTCCTTGGGTCTAGACATGATTTCCCACATGTCATTTTTCATGATAGACTGGTATTCTTTTGTCATGGATTCTTTTCACCGTTTACTCTGAGTTGCTTCTTCAAATGTGGTGGGTTCTTCATTTATAAGTTTTTTCATACATGCTGCAAAGATGAAGAATCTTTTGGTCTTCTTTCTTTCTCTGAAAGTTACAGTTGGAGCTTTGAGTCTTTCTGCTTCTTGTAGAGTAGCTTCAAGACAAGTTGGACGTTTTTTAGTTTTGGGTATAATGGAGGATTCAATAGGTTCACATGGTTGCATCGGATGATCAAGTTGTTCTGTTTCTTCATTTTGACTTTCTGAAAGACAGGTTCTTTCTTCTTTAGGCTCTTCGTATTCTTCTTCTTCCATGGATTCTTCTATAGATTTCTTGAAAGTGATCTTCGCATTGAAGGTTACATCTCTGCTGACTTTAATATTATGTTGTTCTGGAATATAGGTCTTGTAGGCTTTGGAGGATTCACTATAACCAATAAATATTCCATTCTTTCTTGAGGGTTCTAGTTTCTTCCTTTTATCCTTGAGATATGAATGTAAACAGGGCATCGAAAGATTCTTTAGTGTTCCACATTAGATTTCTCTCCCGAGAAGGCTTCTTATAGAGTAATATCCTTTAATATGTAGTGGAGACTTCTTTTCTGAACATACATTGTTGTCATGGTTGATTTTTCCCATAAATACATGGACAAACCTTGATCGTTCATTAGTTCCTTCATGGTTTCCTCAATGGATCTATTCTTCCTTTCTGCTACACCATTTTGTTCAGGATTATGAGGAACGTATAGCTCCCTCCTAATACCTGTTGATTTGCAAAAGGAAACAAATTCCTTGGATGTGTATTCTCCTCCATTATTTATTCTCGAAGTATTGATTTTCTTGGTTGTGAGATTTTCTATTTCTTCTTTGAATTCTTGAAACTTGATGAAAACTTCATCCTTTGTATTCAAGAGATATAACCAAGTATTTTTTGAGTAATCATCTATGAAGGTTACATAATAAAGAGAACCTCCTAGATATTTGTCTGACATCAGACCACGAACATCTGAATGTATTAGATCTAGGATTTCCTTAGATAGATTATTTCTACTTGAGAATGACTTCTTAGCACATCCTCTATAAATTTCTTCATGTGTAGATTGTAGTTTTGGTATTCATTCAACCATTTTGTCAAGGAAAGGTAATTCTCGATATTTAATATGATCATACCTTCTATGCAAAATTTCACTGGGATTGACTTCATCATGTACAAGAGCTTCATCATTACGTTCTAGTAGTCTATATAATCTGCCTTCATGAGTTCCAATAACTCTAGCATTCTCTATGTTGGAGTCTCTAGACCAAGATAATACTTCACCATCTACAAAGGTTATTCTTCTATTTCCTTTGTCTTCTAGGAAATATATAGATACAAGACTATTTTCTAAACCAAGTACATATAAGACACTACTAAAATGAACATTGTTACCTGATTTCAGTTTTATGGAGGGTGGAACAATTCCTTTGACTGGATAGGTGTTATTGTCTCCAAGTTCTACCTTGTAGGATGTCTTCTTTTCATTTAGACAGAAGATTCTGACGTGGTCTCCTGTCATATGCCTAGAAGCTCCACTATAAATTATCCACATGTCATCTTCAAGAGTTCCTGTAAGAGTTGAACAGTGTAGATGATCTATCTTTTCATTCATGATTTTTGTTGACTAGTAGCTGGTCAAAATTTGACTTTGTCTAGTCAAACATTGAATTTGACCCAAAATCTTAGCCTTGACATTTTTTCCTTCTAAGAGTGTGAATAGGTGCGTAGGACTAAGACACACTAGAATATCCTCTCCTTGAGTAAAGTGTTCCATCATAAGGTGTTGGGAAAGAGGTTTTAGGGTTTGCAACTCCACCTACTAGTAACCCTAGCGACAGTTCTTCAGTAACTACACCTGATAGAAATCCTAGCAACAATTCTTCAATGAGATTGATAATGTTATGGCTTATCTTCCTTCCAGTGGTTAGACTAACTGAAGAAGGGGTGGGCCCATAACATGGTAGAAAAATGGGTGTGATCATTTCACCATAGACAATATAGCAATAATGTCACCCAACCATAGGCACAAAGGCCACCCTCGAGTACCTTAATCTTGATGAACAGAATAATTATGGTAGCATACCAATAGCCAACCGAGGCTAGCACACCAAGTAAGGATAACCAAAGATGAAGCATAAATTCCAAACCAATAACCTAAGACAAAGTCACTACTGCATCAGTTGTAGTTCTCCTTCACTCATGCACACTTCTTGTCCTTATACAGTCATGAGTGAGTGAGTCACAAATGAGCTCTAGAACCCTCTATTTATACTCCTCCATCTTAACTCACTAGGCCAAATTCTTATCCTGGGGGATAATAACTCAATATTAATTATTCTATTAAGTTGACTTGTCTTATAGGGTTATTATCCAAGGCTTTAGGGTTTCTCTTTCTTCTTGGAATATTCTAGTCTCGTCAAAGGTTACAAGTGAGGGATAATACCTCCCACAGCTACCATAATATCAATAATTCTCAATCAACTACTCTTTTAATCTATTCAATTGTTGGATCTAGTCGATAGAGTTGAATAGCCCCTTCAACATATCTCCCTACATCAAATCCTTGTTCATCCCGAAGAACAGGGAGATGTGGACTGAAAATTACCAAATAATAGACTGTTTGATTAAAAAAAACATTTTGGTTGATTTGAAAATTAGTCAATCATGTGCTAATCAATTTTGGTGGTGTCTTCTTCAGGTGATGTTGTGCTTGATGTTATGTGATGCTGATCATTTTGATTCTCTAGTGCTTATGATGGTATTAGTTGGCCATCATGTTCTCCAGGGATGGTTTATGGCCAAGTGTGTCTTTTTTCCTCTGTTGTTGTTGTCATTGGTCACACCCCTAGTGATGGAAGATTGGATTCTGGTGTACTTGAACTGGAAAATGGAATCAATTCCTTGGAGGAGAAACTAGTGTAGGCTATTGTCATGGAGGTGGTTGAATATGTTTTTGACTTAGAGATATACAATAGATATGTGGTGCCACTTGTTGGATTCGGTGGTCAAAGGTATACCACTCTTCTATTTTTCACTATGCTTGCACTCCCACCGACTTCATTTGTACTAGATAGTTGAGTTTTCCCATGAGGGGAAAATTATGCACATATTCTAGGTGGGGGTTAAACTGTCATTTTATCTGCAATACTTGTTGTATCACCTAGGTCATGTGGTATGTTGCACTCCCTACTTCAATATGTGCCTTTTTACCTTCTTTTAACCATTGTATTTCTTGTTGCAATAGATTTTTTTTTAACTTACTTTACCTATCAATACATTTAGTTAGTGAATCCAAGGTTTTCAAGTCAGTTGTAAGGGTTCTTTTGTAAGTTAAGTATTTTAAAAGTTCTTTTTGCATCTTTAGTTGACGACATGTCTTTACAAAATGATAAGGTGAATTATTGAGTATATTTTTAATGGAGGTTTTTTGCTCAGTTCTTACTTGAATGCTTTTTCTTACGTATTTAAATTTTTTGTACTCTATTTGAAAGCTGGTTGTTGTTTGGTCGACCTTCAGTCACTTGTTTTCTTCTTGTATATGCATATTTTCTTCCTATAGTTGTTTATTTTCATCCTGCATTTTTCTATTTTCCACCTTCATTTATTTTTTCTCCTACTACATTTGGAGGTTTGAGTTGACCATCTATTGTATTAGTTTCTTCATTGAGTCAAGTCTGTCAACTTCAAAGTTGCCAAGTCTATTGTTTAGTTTCTCCTAGGCCAGGTTGATGCACTTTGTGCATGTGGCATTTTCTTTTTCCTTCCTCCTCTATATTATGTTTACTAACTTCATCAAATTCGTCCACCTCATGCCAGACTCTTTAGAGAGTTCATTATACAAGTTGAAAATTTAATTGTCATGTATAGATATTGCAGGACCAAATGTGACTTTGGCTATGCTCCTTGGTTCCTTATTTCAATGGAAATTTGTATATACTTCACAGGTTTTGTTATTTTCTTGTGATTCTTACTTGTCAACTTTCATCTTGGCCGACTTCACCATGTTATACTCTAGTTTTTCAGTTGACCAATATGTTTATTGTTGCATTTGCTCGGTTGGTTGTTCTGACAGTTTAGTATTTGTTTTCCTTTTGGATTGCTCATTTGTTTGGTGTTCTAGTTGTAGCTAAATCTATTGTTGGCCAACATGGTTAGTTCATCCTTGATTATTCTATTGTCCATTCAGTCTAGAATAGTCAACTAGTGTTATTATTCTTTATTGAATAAAAATGATTGTTGGTATTTCTCATTACCCTGCTCCAACTGAAGTTGTTTTTCGACTCTTGGATCATTTTTTTGTTGTCCTTCCGCTAGAGTCTTCTTTTTTTCACTCGTTACATGGTTGATTCCTCTAGTCTTATTTTTTTAGTCGAATGGTCTGGTAATGGCATTTTTTCCTTGTTCTACAATTTTTCGTCGATAAGGTCCATAGGTTTTTCATTTTTTTGTTTTGATTCATGCCCCAATGATTTTTGTTGGTTATCTGTCTGGCTCAACTATTTTCTCTCTTTTGACTGCTATTGGTTGTCCCTATCAACCAACTTTAATTGTTCTTCCTCTTGTTCCTTGTTTTTTTGCTCATCTCTCAAATCCAACTCAGTGTGTTCTAATGAAGCATATGACTACTTCTTATTTCCTTTCTATTTCTCTTTCTCTAGGGTCTCCTAGGATGATATTTCTTGRTCTATCTTAGTCGGTGAGACTGGTGGGGTTTCTTGGGTTAGATCAATTTCAGTCAACTTAGGCTTAGACTACTTTGTTCTTGGTTTAGTGTTCCAGRCATGTTTCTCTTTATTGGTGCTTGGGTTCCCTATTATGGACATGTTGGAATCTTGTTGATGTTCATTATCTCACTAGTATTTTCCTTTCCTTTTTCCATTTGTTTCCCAACTGCATTTTTATTTTTGAGGTCTTCAACAAAAATGTCCTTTACACACTCCATTTAATCAACAAAAGAGGGTCCAACAGTAGACCCTGTGAACTACTTTTTTTTGTCGACTCCCATCATGTCGACTTTCCTTTTAATACATTTTCTTTAAGAACCTATTGGGAGAATTTATCCAATTTTTTCTTCATATTGGGGTATTCAAAGTCAATTTTATTTATTCCCTATAAAATATCCTACCAACTAATTTGTAGATGTTGTTCCTGGAAATTTTTTCGTGTTGTCGTTGGCCTTTTCTTTCTAGTTGGTGTTTTTGTATGACCCCTCCATTACGACATCGATCTAAGTGAGTACAATAGTGGTAATTGTTTTTTTTTATAACAACAATAGTTAGAACAAGTTATAAGAGACAATAACATACATCAATATATACACATTCTATTCTCATCCACATCATTATACAATAAGAATTAGACACATCATAACTATTATTAATAACTCAATCATATCACATAAAGATAGAAAAGATACCTACCCACAAACATACCCTACAAGATTAGGACCTTCAAGACACATAATCAACACTCAAGTCCAGGATTCATCCAATCTATCTTGACCATTTAAGTTCTCATGATTGGCATTTGTTTTCAGGAGCATGAAGGTATCTATTTCCCATAACCAATCTAGTTTAAAACTCAAATATAATTACAAGGTAAAAGATCAGGTCCAATCCATATTAGCTCCAGTCTAAATCAATCACCCATAACATTTAGATGAGACAATGAATCTTAAATATAATCTAATAACATTAATCACAAGCATATAATTAATTTGTAAACATGTTCTAATCATAACTAAAATTTCATAAAAATGTGCAATCTAAGGTGTCATTTGACCACATAAAAGAGGGGCATGATATTCCAATACTTAGCACAAGTTTCTTTCATTCTTCTAAATTTTTCATTAGGATTAAACATAAAATCTTACTAATATAAGGAGTTAAGATAATTACTCATTAAGATTTATTCTTTAACTCTAACTCCCATTCACAATTGTTAACATGATCGCTAATAGATGTAAAATGGAATACAATTACTTGAATATATATATTTAAGTCTAGATCCAAAGCAATATAATTAATTAACTAAATCATGTACTTTGATCAAATATTGAGATAACTCATTTTTAAATATCATATGTGCATAGATGAATGTTTTTTTTTCAACTATGAGTATTCACAATGCTAAGCTAAGATTACAAATTTAAATATTTTAGAGCGAGGAAAAATTTGAACGCCACCTCTAGTCAGATAATATCGATATACCCAGACACTTACTAATGATTAAGTGGAAGGTTTATCCACTCCATTTTCTGGTAGTTAACTACTAGTAAAAACAATAAACATCTCATGAATATGATTTTCAACCCTATGCCAAGTAAAGGTTAGGTTAGCTATTTAGAAAGACAAGCAACTGTCTAGCTTGAAACTGATAATGTGAATATTGGGTGCAACAAATAGGTTTAACAATAAATTTTAAGCGCACAGGTGGAAATATTATCCAATCTAATGGAGGATTTCATTTTTTTTAATCTTATTAACCTTAACAACTAAAATCAACTTTTCTTTAGGTGGCTATCAACATTAACAATTGTGAACAACCAACACCAATTTTATCATTAATTAGACTCCAACATTGAGACTAACAGTAAGAGAATTTAGGTTGCTTTGATTTCCAAGAGATTTAAAGAATTTAATAACTCTTCGAAATGAGAAGAATTCGATCGACATATATCTCAAAGGTTTACATTTTCTAATCGATAAATAAACAACAGGAACTACACTCGAGTTTGTAGGCGTTAATAGTGATAGAGAAATGGTTAGAGCACCAAGATGTGGGTGATGTGAGTGCAAGGTTTGTGGGGCCTTTAACAAGAAGTATATTCATAGTGCACTTAGGAATCGAGTGTGGAGGGGGTTAATGGTCGAGTAAAGGTTATTCCTATTCCTAGATGGATCTAGGGGGGGTCTAGGTCAAGCTCTAGGTCAAGATCTAGGTCATGGTCTAGGTCATGGTCATCGTATAGGTATAGGGGGATTAGAGAAGAGGTGTTAGATAAAATAAAAGAGAGAAATGTGGGGAGAGTAGGGGAGAGTAGGGGAGAGAGATGGAGGGGGATACAAGGAGTGAGAGAGAGAGGGTTAGATGCAATAGATAAATGAAGAAGGGGGTAGAGATGGATTGTTTGAGAGTGGGAGGAGAAGACCAAGAGTGGGGGGTAGAGAGATTTTATATGGAGGGAGGGGGGGTGGATAGAGAGAGCATGTGTGATAGTACATATACATAAGTGTTCCTTCATACATAATCTAGGGCATGTCTAACACTAATTGCAAAAGAAGGATTAATATTCCATATAAATAATATTGAATGCATTAAAATATTATGATTATATTAAAATAAAAAAGTAGAATCAACTTTCCATAATCATCATTAAACCATGTGAAATCATTATTAAACTGTAGGTGAATGGCCATATCCATAAAATATCATTATTAAACAAGAGCTATAGGCATACTGCACTTAGAGATTTGGTGTGCAGGTGGTTAAGGGTAGAATATAGGTTATGCCTAGGATTGGATGGAGCTAGGGGGTTCTAGGCCATATTCTAGGTCATGCTATAGGTCTAGGTCATGGTCTAGGTCAAGTTATAGGTATATTTCATGGCCTAGGTCATGGTCTGGGACTAACTCTAGGTAGATGTCGTGGACTATGTCATGGTCTAGGACTAACTCTAGGTAGATGTCGTGGACTATGTCATGGTCTAGGACTAACTCTAGGCATATGTCATGGACTACATCATGGTCTAGGACTAACTCTAGGTGTATGTCATGGACTATGTCATCTTATAGGTCTAGGTCATGGTATATGATCTAGGTCATGGTCTATGCTCTAGGTCTAGGTCCAAGTCTCTCCATGCCTTTCCATGTCTAGGTATTGCTATGTCTAGGTCTAGGTCTAAGTCTTGGCATGTCTAGGTCAAGGCCATTTTTTGCCTTGCGATGTACCAAAATTGCTATAGTGTGTGAGAGTCTAGGAAAAAGAGAGAGGAATAAATAGAAGGGGGGTAGAGAGAGAGAGTGTGTATGAGAGTGTGAAAGTCAGAGAGAGGAAGACAAAGAGGAGGGGTGGAGAGAGAGGAAAACAAACAATGTGAGGGGGGGAGAGAGGAGGGGCAGGGAGAGAGGAAGAAAGAGAGTGAGTGAGTGAAGGAGAGGAACGAGGGAGAGAGGAAAGGGGGGTAGATAGAGGAAAATAGATAAATGGGGCAGAGTGGGGAAGATAAAGGGAGGGGTATATGGTGGGCGAGAGAGGGAGGTTTAGATGCAAGAGGTAAAGAGAGAAGGGGGGTAGATAAAAAGAGAGGTCAAAACTGATATGGAGAGAGAGAGGGAGGAGGGAGAGAAGGGGAGGATGGAGAGAGAAAACAAGAGTAGAAGATGGGTCGAGAGATATGGATAGAGAGAGGGGGGTAGAAATAGGGGCAAAGAGAAGGAGGTAGTGAGGGAGGGAGAGAAAGAGGGGAGAAGAGAGAGTGATAGTGACACTAACAAAGAGGAGAGATAGAAAGAGGTGCTAGATATAGGAGAGAAAGAGAGGAGAGATAGTGGGAGGGATGGGGAGTGAGAGAGGGAGGAGGGGGATAGAGAGAGAATGTGTGAATGTGAGATAGGGAGAGAGAAAGAAGGAGAGGGGTTTTGGATAGGGAGTGTTTGAGTGTGTGAGAGGGAGGGAAAGGGATACAAATAGAGGGAGTAAATAGAGAGAGAGTGAGAGTAAGGAGGGGAGAAGGAGGGAAGGGGGGTATATAGAGGTAAATAGAGAAAGGGGGGAGGAGCGGGCGAGAGAGAGGAAGTGGGATACAAAGTCAGGGGGGGGAGAGGGGTAGATGTATGAGAGAGAGAGAGGGGATAGATTGAGAGAAAGAGAGTGTGTTAGAGTGATATTGAGTGAGAGTGAGTGTGTTAGAGTGTGGGAGAAAGAAAGAGGAAGACATATAGGGGGGATATAAAGTCTGTGTGCGAGAGTGTGGGAGGGAGAGAGAGGAAGACAAAGAGGGGAGCTAGAGAGTGAGTGTTTAGAGTGTAGGAGGGAGAGAGAGGAAGACATATAAGGGGGGATAGAAAGTCTGTGTGGGAGAGTGTGGGAGGGAGAGAGAGGAAGAAAAAGAGGGGAGGTAGAGAGTGATTATGTTAGAGTGTAGGAGGGAGATATGAGAAGACATAGAGGGGGGATAGAAAGTGTGTGAGAGAGTGTCGGAGGCAGAGAGAGAAAGGCATAGAAGGGAAATAGAGAATGTGCGTGAAAGTGTGAGAGGGAGAGAGAGGAATATAGAGAGGGGGCTAGAGAGAGAGATAAATGTAGGATAGAAAGGTAGATGTAGGAGAGATAGTGGGAGGGAGGGCAGAGGGAGAGATAGTGGGAGGGAGGGGGGAGAGAGATAATGTGTGAGAATATGAGAGGGGGAGAGAGAAAGACAAACATGAGTGTGAGATGGAGGGAGAGGGAGACATAGAGGGGGCATAGCGAGAGGGATAGTGAGAGGAAGTTAAGCAAATAGGGAGACATATAAGGGGGGGTAGAGAGAGAGTGAGAGGAAGGGGGGATACAAAGGGAGACAAAGAGGGGGAATGGAGAGAGAAAGAGGGGAATATGGAGAGTCAAACTGAGACTAACAATGAGGATGAGAGAGAGAAAGGTTGGGAGAGAGCTGGAAGAGAGAGGGGGCGTAGTAGGGGAGGGAGGGACAAAAGGGTAGAGAGAGGGAGAGAGAAAAGGGGGGATAGAGAGGGAGTGGGTGTGAGATTTGGAAGCATGTCAAGGTAATTTGTAGGTCTTTCCATGCCTTTTGATGTCTAATTATTTCCATGTCTAGGTCTTACCATGTATAGGAGTGTGAAAGAGAGAGAGGGAGACAAACAAGGGGATTAGAGAGGGACAGTGAGAGGGAGGTAGAGATGGGGGGGGTAGATGTAGAAGAGAGAGAGAGGGACGTGGGAATGAAAAATAAAAAATAATATATAAGAAAGCGTGCACAYTCTTAGGAATGTGTGCAAAATCCTATAACAGATGCATTTTCTAGAGTGTGTGTGTGTTATTAGGAATGTGTGCACATTTCTAAAGCGTGCATGCATTATTAGGCATGTGTGCACATTTCTAGAGCATGTGCGTGCTCTAAAGAAAGTGTGCACGTTATTTTAAATTCAAATTTCTTTGGGTGGGATTGACAACATGTATGTTGACTTGGTTTCCTCGGATTTAGGTATGGGATGACAAACCTAGTGGTTTGGTCTACAAATTGATAAAAACCTCCATTTTTGTGAATAACTCTCTATATCTCTTTATTTGAATTTTTTTTCTATAGGCTAAACAATTTTGTTGTTGACCAAACTACATACTTATATAGAGTAGGCTATGTAGATTCCAATTATATAATTTTTTTTGAATTAATACTGTTTACTATTTTTAATCTATTTTTGTCTCCGGGTTTACAGTAGATTCCAATTTTGTCTTACTATTTACAGTAGATTCCATTTTTTTTTGAAACTCTAGAAAAATTAGGAGCTTTTAAATATTCAAGTTTCGCTCTGCTCTCTTTTTGCTTTGTTGATATAGCTTTCAGATGGGTCTAGTTGTTTTATCCTTGGTCCATATGCCTTCAGAATTTTAATCAGGTATATGTTTATGGTCAGTCTGATTTTTAAAATGTTTGATCCAATAGTGGGGTTTGAACGCATTGTGAAGGCTCTGGTTTCTATTTTGGCACATCTTCACTAAATTTTCATTCTGACCCCTTGATGGCTGTTAATTCTGACTAATAATCTATGAACTTATTATTTTGTTTAATGTAGAGTCTGGTTTCCATTTTGGTATTCCTCCATTAGCTTGTCTATGCTTTTACTATTTATATATATAAATATAAAGACTCTTGTTTTAATTTATTATTATTATATATATATAACCAAATTTCTTATCAATAAACATCAGCTAAAGTCAACAAGACATGACTTAAAAATAATTTAAATGCAATTTTTTTTTATTCTATTTTATCTAAGAAGAATGAAAAGAATTTGAATGTAAAATCTGAATATCAACGACTTTATTTTATTACCCAAGTCACAAGTTAATCTAATATATTTTGACCAATCCAATTTTATTGTAAAATTTTGTCCTTTTAATATTACACAAATCAGTAAACATCAACTAAAGTCAATAAGACATGACTAAAAAGAAATCGAATGCAATTTTTTTTGTATTCTATTTTATCAAGAAGAATTAAAAGAATTTGAATGTAAAATTGGAATATGAACGATTTTTTTGTATTACACAATTCAATCTAATATCTTTTGACCAACCCAATTTTATTGTAAACTTTTGTCGTTTTAGTATTACACAAATCACAAGTCAATCTAATATTTTTTGACCAATCCAATTTGATTGTAAAATTTTGTCTTTTTATTGTACTGCCTCCCAGGCAGTATACATAGCGATGAGTTCGCTTTGACTACTCTATTAATTTGGTTTGACTTTAAAAATTTTGTGAAAAACTTAATGTATAACATAAGAAACTCAAAATTTTATTTTTTAATATGTAAAAAAACTGAGTTTTCTTACATTTCATTGGTTGATAACTTTATAGTGTTATTGCATCCTTCACGTATTTCAAGGTCAGAATTAACTCAGTGACAGACTGGGTAAGTTGAATTTATATTTGTGGTATAGGAGGCAGTACTCTCGCTCTCTGATTCCTATTTCGCTTCGCACGACTTAAATTAAATACCGACGTACATTCCCAACAACCCAGCTAAAAGCTTAGTTGGCTTCTGTTCACCGGATGACCGAAGTTATTGTTTGATTTACAGTTGCAATCTATTATTTACAGTCGAGAATAGTTGTGCGGTGTTAATTCGTTTGAGACAAAGTGCATGTGATGAGAGGTTTCAGACGAGTCTGCGCAGTTTGAATTTGTATTCCGATTTTCTTCAGGGTTTTAAGTTGAAAAGGTACAATTTTACCTGCTACCATGGCTAATTGAGGATAGAGCCTCTGCTTAGAATTTATTGTTCTGTATATAATATTTAATTGATCTGGAGCACCAAATGTTATGTAAGGCCATGTCAAATCAATGCCTCCGTATAAGATTTAATCCATTGTTGGTGTAGGATAACTACTACCCTCATTTGCATGGTACCCATTTTACAATTAGTACCCTCTGCACCTCAACATCAACCATTTACTTTGAAACTGTACCCATTTTACCATTAGTACGCGACAGCCTGCGAATGGCAAAAATAATCTAGGTTAATATCTAAATTGTGTACCTATACGCTCCGCTATTATCCAAAAATTGATTATAACGCATTTCCACACAATTTGAAAAATAATCATGCTAATAATACATTTAATAATAAATATATAAATTTATGGTGGATTCCACTGTTTCACAAATAATACTGCTAATCAATACATTATTCAATTTAGGGTATAGGAGGCAGTACGTAGTAGCCTCGCTGCCCTTGTTACACTAGTCACAAGTGAATATAATATATTTTGACCAATCCAATTTGATTGTAAAATTTTGTTTATTCTATTATATTATTGTTCATGAATGGGTGTTATAGAACTTTTGAACGTAATTTTTGTTTGGTTGGATTTTTAAAGTGTAAACTTTATCTTAATTAAGTAATTATATTTTTAACCATTATATTAAGATGGCTTATGGCCTTAAAAATAGCTAAATTTCTATTTCCTCATTAATGGATCCAATTTTTTTGGCAAGTTCTTCTCATACATACATATATAATTAATTTAATAATAGTTAATTATTTTCTAAAATCTTGGTGGATTAGTTTATGCGGTTGAGAGTTTGAGTTTGGTGCAAGAGGTGGGTTTGGTGCAAGAGGTTCTAGGGTTGATCTTTAAGGTTTGTTGTCTCTATTGAATACTTGTTGAACCTCATAAGTCCCTATTTCTTTTTCATTTTGTTGCACTTGTATTTTTCTAAGTATGTTTCCATCCCATAATCTTCATTGTCACATCTTACCTACTGACTTATGTTTTCTTCCATACTTACCACATTTTTCTATATTCATGGGTTGGTAGACTCACAGACTCATGGATTATCACTTTTCTCTATTGACCATAGGTAAATTGAGAGTGAATTGTTAAGTATCAAAGTAAAACAAGAGGTAATTGTTTCTACATTAAGGGAATATATTCAAGAATGGTTAAACAAGGTTATAACCAAGATTATCGAATTTTCAACATAAGTGGTTACAACCAACGACATAACTGCAACATGAAAATATATAAAATCCACATCAACAGGAAAATGAGAGAGAGAGAGAGATTCAATCACAATAAGTCCATATTGATTACATACCTTCTTCCTTATCAGATTTCATTCCATTATATTTATTCTTTCATTGGAAAAGTGTAATAGAATTCTGATAGCTTCCTCCTTGTCTTCTTTCCATATCTTATTGCTCATGCTCCACTCCATGTTCTTCTCTTCATCATATTTCTTGTAAATGTTTTTTTGTTCCACAAGAGCTCTAATCTCGGCCCATTAATGAACAAACACCTTTAAATTTCAAGCATTGTAACAAACATTATTATTTTTTGATAAATTCTCAAAGAACTAAGTCGGGATCAATTTCGATTGTATTTTATAACTTTGAGTTTTGAGTATAAAACATTTGAAGTCGATCTATAAAAATATTCTTCTAAGATTAATAAGTAGTACTCTTTCAAAGTTCTCTTGTGCCATTGGACTATTTTCTTTTATTTTGAATGTGATCAATTTTTTTATCAAACTGTGATGGATTTGAGGATTTTATCAGTTTCTATAATGTGTGATGTTTGAGGTTCATGGTCCATTTCTCAGGAATTCTCCATATATATAAATCTTTTACTTTTTCAGTATTTTAAATTTTATTGAGCCATAAAGAGTTGGACTCGGTCATTTGACAAAGTCCCATATTATTTTTGATATAAAATATTTAAATAAAATCATAAGCCAAATAGGAGTACCACCTCTCTAAAAATAAAGGGGGATTCATATCCTCGTGAAGTTGTCATTTCGGTCCTAACGAAACAATATCTCATTCATTGGCCCTACTGAATCAGACATTCTGATCAACACCAACAAGTTTTCAATGTGTATCATCCATGAAATGTAGGAAAGTGGCCAAAATTTTCCTCTAGAGGTTTCCTTCAGAGAAAAAAATACTCACTAAGCCATTATCCAAAATAGGTGGAACTAATTTAAATTATCATAAACAATATGGTAATACTTAGTGCATATTCAACATTGATGCAGGAGCATCAACTCATGTCAGCCAGCCAGCCAGCCAGCCAACCATGTCAAGCACATGCATTCAATTGCTGAAGAGAGGCACAACCCTCATTTTTTATTCAAATGAATGTAATTAATTGAATGTAATTAAATGTTTAAGTTGTTGAGCTAGGAATTCGTGCCTTTGCGCAGGCTGTAGATAAGATAAGCCTTTAATGTTTGCAAGGCTGAGATCTAGATCTAGATTGTGGAATAGATAGCCCATTCAATGTAATTGAATGGGGTAGGTAGATTGGAGGGAAGAGCTCGAAGAGCCCCTTAGGTAAAAGATCGTATTGTATATCATTTGGTAATAGGGAGAGTAGAGTTGGGAGAGTTAGTAGAATGATAGAGTTAGCATAGAGAAGAGAATAGAAGAGTCGAGACCTTGTTATAGGCCGTGCTCAGGAACACCATTGTAAACAAGCATTTTCCATTTTAATATAAACAACAGTTTTTCCTACATATTTCTGGTGTTAAATAAATGTCTGTGAGTGTTCTTTATATGATATAAAAGTATGTTGTAGATGTATGTTAGGCATTTGCAGGGGTTTTGTTTGATTTCAGGTTGAGAGGTCTTTGAGGCTTCACACCAGGAGGGTGTGACAGAACGCTGCAGGTTCTGATAGCCATGCACGGAGGGTGCATTTCTGAACTCTGCGGAGTCAGACAAAGACGTGTTGCGGGCACAAGAAGCTGAAATAAAAAAATCGGAAGGAAGACCTCAAGGTTGTAGAATACCTTGGAGGCAAGGCTGTGTATGAGAAAAAACAGTTGCAGACAGAATCTCTGAGGAGTTCTATGAAGCTCTGCCAGGAGGGCATTGAGCAGGTGCAAAGAGTGTACAAAAGACAAAAGAACTCTGTTGTGAGTTCAAGAAGAACCAGAACCAATAAGGATTATGAGAGCTCTGACAAAAGGGCATTGAGTAGGTGCATAGAGTGCACAGGAGAGGACAGAACTGTTGGACGTTCTATAATAAGATACATTGTGAGGCGGGCATTGAGTAGGTGTGTAGATAAGCACAGGAGAAAAGAACTCTCTGAGTTCTAGATTGGAAGAAGAATCCAAGGAGAGGGATCTTCACAGGGCTGCTGAACACCCCGAAGGACTCAACAAGGGATTGCTTGAGTGAATGATAGCCAGGAGGGTGTACATATTTCTCTATCTAAAGGAAAATGATAAATTCCTTTAGAGGTCGAAGCCACAGGAAAATCTTAGAAGGAATAGCACTTTGTGTGCGTAGAGAGAGAGAGAGGGCCTGTAGAGGTGCAAGAGTTGAATAATCCTTCAAGGATTCGAAACAAAACTCAGGAGAGACAGCGGTTTTATACGCATGAGCGAAACTCAAAATTAAAGAGCTCACAAAAGGGACAAAATCAAGGTCGAGGCCTTTGAGAAATTGGAATTCTTCCAAGCCTGGGAAGAACGTGGAAAGAATCTCAGGAAGAGGCACAAAAACCATCCAATCAGATTGCAAAGGAGATCTGGACCGTTGGTTTTCCATGTCCAGGAAGGAGTAGGAGGAGTGCACAGGAATAGAAGATCAGAGCTGTCCATCTGAGGAGGACAGGTGGTAGAAATCACGGAGTCGACAAAGAGCCGAGAGATCCAGGATTTTGGATCTCACGAACTTGGAAGTTTGCAGGGTCAGAGCCCAAGGATTGGGTGCTCTAAGTCCCAAAGTCGTGAGTGGCGATAAGGAGGATTGAGGATCTTCGGGATCTCGGCACTCGAGTGTCGGGGATACGAAGGAAGCGTCGCTTGGGGAGTGAAATCACGAAGTGCTAAAAGCCGGGCATGAGGGACACATAGAAAATCCTCAAGGTGGGGCCCATGTGACAGACAAGTGCACACGTGTTACCGGGAGGAGGGGAGTCAGCACTCTGTTGACTTCTAGCTTCTCGGGAGTTAGTAAGGTAAGAGCTCAATGGCATGATGTTGAAACTCGCGAAGGTGCGAGAGGCGAGAGGAGCTAACGACAAGTCTAGCCGGTGGTCACGTGAAGAAGGTACTAACAGAGGAAGATCCATAGCCATTTTGGCATTTTGCGTATCGGCATATCTAGAATCGGCTTCTCGGGAGTCGAGAGACCAAGAGGTTGGGCGCTTGAGTCGCGAAACCCCGAAATGGACTGCGGTCATATAAGGAGAGGTCATGTGGACCAAAAGTATAGCCTAGGGGGCTAACTGAAGTTAAAATCGTTTTGGTAAATTGGCATATCGGGAATTGGGAGATCGTGAGAAATAGAGGTTCTCGACATTGGGAAACGAAAAACCCCGAAGCCCGATCATTGTAGTTCCTGTTGTAGAAGTACGAACTCCATTTAGGAGGGAAAAGTCACAGGCATGTGCAGAGGCCGTGACAGGGCAAGAAGGACCCATGAATCAGATTTTAACAGAGATTCCAGTGGGAATCGAAAGAGCTAATTCGTCTCGAAAAGTTGAAATTAGAACGATCCTTAAGACTGGGAGGTCAGCGCAGAGACTCTGTAGAGGCAGAGGGGTGGCATCTACGTCAGGTGGTGTCAGAGCTCAGATTTTGTTTGTACATTACATATAGAAGGAGTAGGAAGAAGATAGAGTGTTGAGAACTCTGTAGATGATAAGTTGCAGATGAGCAGTAGGTTTGCCAGGAGAGAAAAAGAGATAGCGATATGGCTACTAAAGGAGGAAGATACGCTGGAAAGAAAAGCCCAGAACTAATGAGCAAAAATGAATGGGATGAAGAACTCGCTGAGATGAACGTGAGGATGGATGAACCTGCATTGTGGTTGCAGTAGAAACCCAAGCCAAGGTGGGTATAAGAATGGCCCATGAGGAAGGTAAAAGAAAAGTGGCCAGTCAAGCAGTTGATAGTCATAAGACAACATAGGCTGATAAGAGGGTGGTTGAGGTACGCAGAATGCCTCAACAGATTAGAGAAAAGGGTTCGGATATGTGAACCAAAGACTAGGAGAGATCTTAGTGAAATGGGATCGGTAGAAGATCTCAAGAACTGCCATGAGGGCAGAGAGGAAATTCCAAATTTCCAGGTGGGCAAGGAGTTGAGGTCAGCTGAAAATATCACGGACTGTCAGGAGCACAGCCAAGAAATTTCACATTGCAAGTTGGGCAATGAAATGAGGTCGCTGCGCGATCTCGAAGACTGCCAGGAGGGCAGTGGAAGCATCTCAAATTGCCAGGTGGGCAGAGATAAGAATACGAGACTGTCTGAAAGGCTCATGGACTCGGAGGTGAGTTCAATTCAGCAAGGGTTGCTAATGAAGATGGGATCGGTTGGTCTCATAGTCTACCAGGGAAGTGGCAGGAAAATCCCATATTGTCAGGTGGGAAGGGATGAGCAGGTGAGTTTATATCAGCCCGAGGAGCTGACAGAGCAGATGAGCTCAGAGGTGAGGTTGGATCAGCAGATGTCGCTGACAAAGGAGGAAGATTGGAGAAATATTCTAATGATTGGGGGAATTTAGATATTCCTACCATTTCCCAAGAGGAGGCAGAAATCTGTGTTGCAGATGCAGCAACAGGAGAAGAAAGGCAGCTAGCTGAGACTATCAGGAAAGAAGAATTGGAGCAGGTGTTTAAGGATGCCCAGGCAGAAGAGGAGAATGAGCATTCTAAGAAATAGCTCAACATATTCAGCCAGGAAACTGAAAGGACTTCAACATGGGAGTTTGCAGAAGAAGAAGAAGAAGCAGAAGACAACATTAGTTTGGTTGATCTGTATGAATAGATTGAAGCCCTGGAGAGAAGGGTAAAGGTGCAAAGCGTGCACATCCAACAGGTGAAGTTGGTAGCAGGTGAGGAAGGCATGGGAGATCACAGTGATCTACCCATTTGTAGAAATTTTTTGCATCTGAGGAGACTGCATGAGAAGAGCCATCCATTACAACAATTGGATGAGGTGATCGAGGAGATCAGAAGGATGATGATAGAGTCAGCAGAAATTGCCAGCAAGCAGGCACTGGGCAGAAAGGAAGAAGCAGGAGTAGCAACACAGAAGAAGCAATAGCAGCAGGGAGATGGAGTGGATGAACAACTCCAGAGGATGGTTTGGGATCCAGGAGGATTTCAACAGCTGAGAGGGGAAGCTCATGAGCAGGAGCTCATGAATTTTGCAGCTGAGGAGTATGATGCAGGAGCATCATCTCACGTCAGCTAGCCAGCCAACCAACCATGTCAAGCGCATGCATTCAATTGTTGAAGAGAGGCACAACTCTCATTTTTTATTCAAATGAATGTAATTAATTGAATGTAATTAAATGTTTAAGTTGTTGAGCTAGGAATTCGTGCCTTTGTGCAGGCTATAGATAATATAGGCCTTTAATGTTTGCAAGGCTGAGATCTAGATCTGGATTACTAACTAGACAGCCCATTCAATGTAATTGAATAGGGTAGGTAGATTGGAGGGAAGAGCTCAAAGAGCCCCTCAGGTAAAAGATCGTATTGTATCTCATTTGGTAATAGGGAGAGTAGAGTTGGGAGAGTTAGTAGAATGATAGAGTTAACATAGAGAAGAGAATAGAAGAGTCGAGACCTTGTTACAGGCCGTGCTCAGGAACACCATTGTAAACAGGCATTTGCCATTTTAATATAAACAATAGTTTTTCCTCATATTTCTAGTGTTAAATGAATGTCTGTGAGTATTCTTTATATGATATAAACATATGTTGTAGATGTATGTTAGGCATTTGCAGGGGTTTTGTTTGATTTCAGGTTGAGAGGTCTTTGAGGCTTCACACCAGGAGGGTGTGACAGAACGTTGCGGGTTTTGATAGCTGTGCATGGATGATGCATTTCTGAACTATGTGGAGTCAGACAAAGACGTGATATGGGCACAAGAAGCTCAAATCAACAACTCATAAGGAAGACCTCAAGGTTGTTGAATACCTTGGAGGCAAGGCTGTGTATGAGAAAACACAATTGTAGACAGAATCTCTGAGGAGTTCTGTGAAGCTCTGTCAAGAGGGCATTGAGCAGATGCAAGGAGTGCACATAAGACAAAAGAACTTTGTTGTGAGTTCAAGAAGAACCAGAACCACTAAGGATTCTGAGAGCTCTTCCAGAAGGGCATTGAGTAGGTGCATAGAGTGCATAGGAGAGGACAGAATTGTTGGACGTTCTGTAAGAAGATACTCTACCAGGCGGGCATTGAGTAGGTGTGCAGATAGGCACAGGAGAAAAGAACTCTTTGAGTTCTGGATTGGAAGAATAATCCAAGGAGAGGGATCTTCACAGGGTTGTTGAACACACCAGAAGGACTCAGCAAGGGGTTGCTTGAGTGAAGGATAGCCAGGAGGGCATCCATATTTTTCTATCTGAAGGAAAAAGATAAATTTCTTTAGAGGTTGAAGCCACAGGAAAAGCTCAGAAGGAATAGCACTTTGTGTGCACAGAGAGAGAGAGAGAGAGAGCGCCTGTAGAGGTGTAAGAGTTGAAGAATCCTTCAAGGATTCGAAACAAAACTCAGGAGAGACAGTGGTTTTATACACGTGGGTGAAGCTCAAAATCAAAGAGCTCACAAAAGGGACAGAATCAAGGTCGAGGCCTTTGAGAAATTGGAATTCTTCCAAGCCTAGGAAGAACGTGCAGAGAAGCTCAGTAAGAGGCACAACAACCGTCTGATCAGACTGCAAAAGAGATCTGGACCATTGGTTTTCCACGTCCAGGAAGGAGTAGGAGGAACATATAGGAAGAGAATATCAGAGACGTCTATCCGAGGAGGACAGGTGGCAACAATCGTGGAGTCAAAAAAGAGCCAAGAGATCCAGGATTTCAGATCTCACAAACTTGGAAGTTCACAGGGTCAGAGCCCAAGCATTGGGTGCTCTAAGTCCTGAAGTCGTGAGTGGTGATAAGGAGGATTGAGGATCTTTGGGATCTCGATACTCGAGTGTCGGGGATACGAAGGAAGCGTCGCTTGGGGAGAAAAATCACGAAGTGCTGAAAGCCGAGCATGAGGGACACGTAGTAGAACCTCAAGGTGGTGCCTGTGTGACAGACAAGAGGACATGTGTTGTCGGGAGGAGGGGAGAAGGAGGGAAGGGGGTATATAGAGGTAAATAGAGAAAGAGGAGAGGAGTGGGCGAGAGAGAGGAAGTGGGATACAAAGTGAGGGGGAGAGAGGGGT
>JASDQU010103242.1:227372-249687 GCA_032191745.1 Picea mariana | reverse complement strand
AGCACAGAAAATTTCTCTTGGTGTAGAGTAACAATGGGCATTGCTTCCCTAGATTGTTGACTATATAATCCCCTGGACCCCTGGATGCAAAGAAAATAACAAGTGGGAGAATGTTGGGTATGTGTTATATTCTTTGCATGTGTGTGTGTATGGGTGCGTTAGATACGACAACTGCATCTGACGATCCCTTCACCTAGAGCTCTGTTGTGTGTGCCAGGTGATTTCCTAGGGGAGTCCTAGGGGGGGGCAGGTATGCTCCCCCCTGGTTATGTGCAGCATTCAGGGCAACGCCCGGAAATTTTTTTTTGGGCAATTTTTGCTATTTTTAGCGGATTTGTAAATTGATCCTGGATTAAGAGATTAGGGTTTTGGTATCTACGGAATACCTAAAAACATTGTATATATTGTATGGTGAATGGTGAAATTCGATATAATGAAAATAAGAAAGGTTTTCCCGGTTGAGGGTTTCCGGTAAAAATCTTTGTGTACTCTGTGTATGAGCCATTGATTAATTTATGTATTGCTTAAAAATCTATATGCATTGCTTTACTTCATAGGTTTAAAAATTACACTCTGGTGTAAGCCGAAGTACTTTGAATGAACCTCTCCAGTATAAACCAAAGAACTTTGAATGGAATATTCTAGTGTAAAGAAAATAAATTTGAATGAACTCCTATGGTGTAAACCAAAGCACTTTCAAAGAACTCTTTTGGTGTATACCAGAGCACTTTGAATGGACTCTTCCAGAGAAGTTTGAACTAAATTTCAGAGGGGTTTGAACTAAATTTCGGAGGAGTTTGTGGGAACTCCTCCTTGGCTTTCAGAGCACCTTGAACAAACTCCTCTGATGTGAACTAGACATGTTCCTATCATCTTCTCCGACACATAGGAATACAAATTGAAATAATTTCTAAGTGTACTTTAATTGACAAGAAAAAACAAGAGATTGAGTTCAAAATTCCATAACTTTCTCATATGATGTCTGATTTAGGAAACATTTCTTCAAAAACGTGGAGAGAAGAAGGACATGATTTTAGTGAGAAGCCTTACAAATTGGTTCAATTCTTTGAGTAGATTCATGTTTAGTGAAAGTCATGGTTAATGAGGCTTTCTTGAAGAGAAATATTTGGCAATTGTTCTTGCACTTCTGGGCCTCAGATTTTGATTTTGTTGATTGAATTGGAATCATAATGGAGAAAATCTTATATTTGGCCCATTTTGGGGATGAAAAATTCACTTTGATGAATGCTGAAAATTTGTGCTCAAAGGCATTTTTTAATGAAAGTCTAGGTCCCATTCTTGTTGCTTCTTTGCTTGAATCCAATTTGGCCAGTTCTTGTGCCATCTGCATTGTATAGGATTTTATTTAATCCATTGAAGATGAGGTAATTTGTCATTAACATATAAATATAAATCTGTTAAAATAGTCAACTAACGTTTGGAGCACTTAACACTATTTAGGAGTTGGAAAGACCAATTTTATTCTAAGATCCATTTCATAGCTAGAGAAAGACCTATATATGTTGCAGTTAAACCATCTGATGATAGAGGACACTTTCATTATCATGGTTAGTCATAAAATCAAGAACTGTGAAATGTGCATGCTGGTATGAAATGCGTAATGAAAATTGTTGACGACACAAACAAACTCAATTACAATTGCAACATGATGTGGATTAAGAGAGGTAGTAAATCAATCGTTTATTATCCTATCATTCATGAAATGCTTAATCATTGGAAATGATATGAGCCTGACTGACAATGCAATGAGAAGGATTTGAGCTAGAAGAGAATAGGACAAGTTCTAAGATGAAGGTGATTCTTGTTGAAAGAGTTGATGTTGGTGAAAGAAAGAAGATCCCTTCTATGTGATTAGTGTTGATGAGGGGTTGAAAATCTATTGTTGGAATATCAATGAAAAAAGAGGGAAACTCGTCGACAAGAAATACGTCAAGGAGGGAGAGGCGAACCTCACCGATACACAGTGTATTGAGGAGAAGGTAAGGAGCACAACTGATATGCAATGTATCAACAAAGATGAGAGGGAGCTTGATGACAGTGTGTATCGGCATGTTAGAGTGATATGAAAAGGAATGGAAAATAGAAAATTATGGAGAGTGGAAAGAAAGACTTGATTTTTGCCACTTGCACAAGAGAGAATGTGGGGCTCTTTAGAAGAAACGTTTAGCAGGGGGAATAATTTATTCTCTTAGGGAAAATATAAGAGAAGAAATTATGGAGGGTGTTGTTGTGCGGGAACAACAATTGTTGACACATTGGGTGATGCATGAATTTTTGTTATTATTCCCTGAATTACAAGTAGAAAAATGTAGAGGGTCATAAAATTACTTTTAAGATCAGAAATTATGAAGATAATGTGCAAGATTTACCTGAACGATTTCACTATGGTGAGCTCACTAGTGATACTTGCATGTCGTTTAGTGAATCTTGTCTGTTGTAAATAGAGGATGAATTATGGTGAGATTTATTTCCTTAGACTGTGTTGACGATTCGGGTTGGTATATTTGTCATGGAGCTGATATAGGTTTGGGATAAAGAAATATTTTTCACCGGGTGCATATATATATATATATATATATATATATATATATATATATTACATGTGTTGATCCACTACATGGGAGCGTCCATTGCTCTAATGGAGTCACCACAACTTCACATACCTTGCTCCATTGCCAGCGAGAATCCATAGCATCAACCAAGATACCTGCATCTCCCCTAGTCTGGTGAATATTTCTTTCCCATTCATTCCCTGTTTATTTAGTGCATGTTTAACATTTGGTGGATGGGGAAAGTGGTGACATTTTATCATCATAGGGGATGACTTCCAACTATTGAGATTTATTTAAATATTTGTTGCTCTTGGCTACATAAAGTTATCCCTTTTGGTTTTCAACCTTTAGACTTTGATACTTCACTCTTCACGTGAGAAACTACTTAGTGTGTGGATGGTTCCCCGATTACATAGGATCTTCTCACCATCTAATATGAAAGGATGATCATTGATCAACCACTATGTTAATTCATGGTTTGACCATTGTTACAATATTAAAAAAAAAAAACTGAGTTATATTCAGATAGAGACCCATAATTCTTCTCATGAGATAGGAAAGAGATGCAAGTTGACTCGAGCCTATTTCCAATGCAAAGGTGATTCTTGTAAAAGAAAAACTGAGGTGCTATGTCTACATGTCATCAAATATAATGAATAATTATAACACAAACAAAAATTAAAGAATGAATTTCCCTCAAAGAAAAAGGTGATGAAGAAAGAAATTGTAATATCCTTAATCACAATCCTTATGTGAATGTGAAATTAAATTCTTACAATAACTTGCTCAATGAGGAATAGTATCAAACATATAGAAAACACATAAATAGAGCATAATAATATGGCATCTTATTATGGATTGAAACACAATACAAGGATCTCTAATGGTTGTACTAACAACTTTAGAAAATACTCAGAAAACAAACCATTGGTTGCTAGGAAGATACACAATCTATAGAAACCACATAAGAAACTTGGTATGATGTCAACTAGTGAACCCAAGGCTCTCCAATCCTTATAATGCTCTTCTCCAATGACATTGGTATTGTATATCAACCTCTAGACTTCAACATAGAATTCCCAGTCCCAAGATGCTTCGAAACCCCAACCTACAGGAGTACTCGTGTGACACTTTTTAAGTGTCATGTGGGTACTCATGGGATGACCCTCATACAACCCATTGGTATGCCTCTAAAGACCCCTATGTGAAGCTCTCGACACACTGATGGAACTACTGATGATCTCCTCTTGGATCTCGCTACTAAGTGTCATGTACTCACTAGTAATCTTCAAGTTCTTATGGAATAAAGTCCAATGCCACAATGAACCCAAGGAAGACTCCATATCAATCTCCCTCTTGTCTAGCTGGGGTGGGTATTGCACCACTGAAACCAAACCTGTAGTGGAAGGGTTTTTCCCAAAACCCTAACGAAAACATTGTTCACAAGAGCACTCAATTAAATATCAAATCATAATGCCAAAGTGAGAGACTTCCCCTACTATTTATTCTTCTTCTGATTCTTCTAGATCTTTCTTCCTTTGACCAAATCAAACCCTTACTCCCTTTCAACAAAATATAATTGTTTATTTTATTTAATTATATATTTAGGGTTTGATTCCTTGAATCCCTTTTTATTTGTTGACTATAGCCTACGAGAATCATGTAGGCTATTGAATCATCAATTGGAGGGGGACATTATAGTCCTCCCTTCCCAAAATTGCTTTTCCTCAAGCAATTATAGATCGGGGTGTTGTAAAATATGTTCACCCTCCCATGGAGCATATTATACAGGAAACCCTTTCCATATGACCAAGTACTCTCTAATGACTCTAATCCTCAGTATTTTTTCTCGTACATAAACAATCCTCTCAGGTGCCAAAACCAACTATCCTTATGCATGTAGTGGAGGAAGATCTGTTGAAGAGGAGACCTGTTGGACCAATGCATTTTTTAGGCATGACACATGGAAGGTGTTGTGGATTTTTCTCCCCTTTGGTAGCTCCAATTCATATTCCACCTCTATAATTCTCCTGATCACTCTATATGGTCCGTAAAAATGAGGTTTCAACTTCTCTGAACCACTCTTCTTCAGTGATGAATTTTGATAAGGTTGTAGCTCGAGAAATACTAGGTCCCCAACCTCAAAAATTTGTTCCACCTAGTTCCTATGTGCATACATATTCTGTTGGTTCTTAGAAACCCATAAATTATCCTTTAGGATCCACAAGATGTCCTGACTTTCCTGCAACCAGTCTTTGGCCTTGGGAGCCATGCTCTCTCCAAATTCCAAATCTACAAATGATGGGGCATCATAGCCATACAGTGCCCTGAATGGACTCATCCCAATGCACATGTTATGAGTGGTGTTGTAATAATTCTCCCTGAGATGCAACCAATTTATCCATTCTTGTTGTTGTCCTGACACATAGTTCCTCAAGTACCCTTCTACCCATTTGTTCACTATCTCATTGTTCCCATCTGTCTAGGGGTGATATATAGTACTAGGTCTCAAATCCATCCTAGATAACCTCAATATCTCTTTCCAAAATGAACTAATAAACCTACTATCCTGGTCACTGACTATGTTCCTTTTAAGACCATATAGTCTAAATACTTCCTTGAAGAAGATATTTTCCACTTGCGATACATCATATTTTGAAGGAATAGCAAAGAAGTGTGCATATTTGGTCAGCCTTTCCACCACCATGTAGATACAATCCCTTCCTTGGACCCTTGGTAACCCTGTAATGAAATCAATGGAAATGCTTTCCCATTTCCTCTCTCAAATAAGTAGTGGTTGGAGTAAACCTGTTGGGTGCATCATCTCAGACTTTTTCTACTGACAAGTCCTTAAATGTCTCATGTAATGTAGTACATCCTCCTTGAGACTCTTCCATGAGAATATCTCTCTCACATGTTTATAAGTCTTAAAGTACCTTGGGTGGTTAGCTAAAGGGGCGTCATGAACTACCCTCAATATATTCTCCTTGAGCATGGACTCGGGGATAAGATAGATCCTCTCCTTGTAGAAGATGATGTCATCCACTACTCTGTACTTGTCATCTTGGTTGGTTCCCTCCATCAACTCATAGGTGAATGTATTTTTGTAATATTCCACCAAGAGGGTAGACTTCCAATCTGTTGAGACCTCAGCAAGGGAGAAAATTGTAGGATTTTTGGAAAGGGCATCGAAAACTACATTCTTCTTTCCCTTAACATATTTAATATCAAATTCATAGGCTTGTAATTTACTCACCCACTTCTGATGTCTCTCGCTCAAGTCCTTCTGCTCCAAAAAATACTTCAGGATGATGTGGTCGGTCCTCACCACAAAGCGTCCTCCCACCAAGTATTATCGGAATTTGTCCAGTGCATGCATAATGGCCAACATATCCATATCATATATGGAGTAGAGCATTTATGTCTCCCTCAAATTCCTTCTCTCAAAATCTATGGGATGGAGTTTTTGCATCAGTATTACCCCTATTCATTCTCCAGATGCATACACTCCAATACAAATGGTTGAGAGAAATATGGAAGTGCAGGTACTGGGGAAGTGCTCATTACCTTCTTCATTCTGTCAAATGTTGCATGTGCTTCATCTGTCCACCTAAATGCTCCCTTTTTGGTGAGATCTGTTAGCGATGATCCAAGTTGTTAAAACCCTTTAACAAATCATTTGTAATAGTTTTATATCCCAAAGAAGCCTCCCTCTCACCTATGTGATTGACCTGGAGGTAGGCCAATCTAGGATTGTCTGGATCTTTTCTTGATGCACCTTCACTCCCTCAACACCAATAACATGCCCCAAATAGACGATCTTTGTCAATCCAAATTCACATTTCACCTCCTTGTAGTTCATCTACTAGTTCGTGAATCCTCGTATCATGTACCTATTCTTAATACTCTTGTTGTTTAGAGACCTATAGTCAATTCACATTCTCCATGTGCCATCCTTATTTTTCACTAATACTAATGATGAAGCAAATGGACTAGAGCTAGGTCGGATGTATGCCATTTCCAACAACTCTTGTAATTATTTGGGTGTATGTATGGTATAGTAATTATTGGCTTCGCCCCTTCCTACAACTCGATGACATGCTCGAATCCTTGGTATAGTGGTATTCCTGTTGGAAGTGGGTCGAATACCTTATCATGCTTATGCATTAACTCTTGTATTTTCGCATGGTAATGATGACGATACTGGGATGACTTATGCATTGTGACCAAACAGTCTATTGTGCATACCACATCTCTATTTCTAAAGAGATCCTCCATGTGTCTGTTGGATACAACCTTAGGTTCTCCAGATGACATACCCCTCAAGATAAATCATTGACCTCTAGTGTCTATGAATTCCATCCTCATCTCCTGATAATTCATTTTGAAGTTTCTGAGGGAATATAGCCACTGTAGTCCTAATACCACATTGGTTTCTTCTAGATCCACCACATAAAAATCATCGTTCAATGTATAGTTTCCCAATTTCACATCCAAACCTCTATTCCTCTGGGTACAAGTCATGTTGTATCTATATTCCACTACTACTTCAAATCCCTCAAATTCCTTTGTGGGAATTTGTCTCTTGATAACCAATGCTACATCAATGAAATTGTGGGTGTCCCCTCCATCAACCAAATATGTAACTCTCTATCCCTACAAAATTCCCCTGATTCAAAAGGTATAATACGTGGGGACTCCTGACAATGTGGCTATGGTCACCTTCTTGAACCCTTCTTGCAACGATGCCTATTCTGTAATTTCAAGGTGTGATGACTCACCATTGTTTTGTGCCTCATATGGACTATCAAGGTTCTCTTCATCACCAACATATTCTTCATTGGATAATACTTCAAAATAATGTACCTTTCCCTTTCCCATACATCGGTGACCAGGTTCCCATGTATCCTTGAAACTAAATCATAGTTCATTTCTTCTAATCTCTCTCTGATTGTCTTCGTCTAGCTGGTCTCTCCCTATCCATGTCTTTTGGGGAAACTTTGTCACCTGACCCTTTTGAGGAATGAATGGTTTTACTCAGGATTTTCTGACCGTTGTGTTTGCCATATCCTTGGTTTTTCTGATGGCATCCTATAATTTGAGTGGCCTAAAATACTTAACCCAACCCTTTAAGGGTTCAACTAGCCCCTCCATGATTAACATCACTAACCTTTGTTTTGAAATATCAGTCACCTTGATAGCCATCCTTTGAAATTCTATGATAAATGCCTTTGGTGTACCTATCCATCTCAATTGTTCCAATTCCATGAAATGAATTTCAAGATCCTTCCTTTCAAACCCGTCCATCACCCTCTAGGTAAATTCCACATATGATGTAATGTTATCATGTCGAAGGGTGACAAACCCATGATGCCACCATTCATGAGACTCCCCATCCAAATGTAAGGTGGAAATATTCATTTCCTCTGCCCAGGTGATTGGGTTGAGCTAGAGGTACGTGTCCATATTCTACACCCAAGCACTAGCTGAGTTCTTAGATGATCCATCAAAAGAGGGAATAGTTAACCTGCCCACCTTGGGCATAAGATCATAGTTTTATTAGTATTGTGTTGTTTTGTTCCATTATCTTGGTTTGTTCCACATCTCACTCTTATATTTAGCATTATAGTTCTAACATCCCACTCTTGCACACACTGAGCGAGCTTATTCTTTGAGGACGCTTGCTTGCAAGTGATCTGGGTTATTATACTATTGGTCATTTTGATTATGATCATGAGATATTATGGATATGATGATATGTTATTTTGTTGTATTTACATAGACAAGTTCTATTGACTGGGTCCTCCCGAGTGTGTAGGACTTTGAACATTGAGGATGTAGAGGCATCGATGAAACCCCTTGGACTCTAGATTGAGTTAGGGAGTGGACTATTGGAGTTTGAATGTTGTTGATGTGACATATGTACAGATGATTAGATGTTATGATGATTGAGTATTATTGTTGGCATGATTCGTTGATGGATGTAGGCTTAAGATAGCTTTCCGACTAGACTCACATGTGGAGTAGAGGGGTCATGCAGGACAACTAGAGACATTGAGGGAGAGGTCTGGCAACAACCCTGCCACAACCTACTAGCACTCCCACCATGGCTTGAACTGTAGGTTAATGATTACCTAGTTCAAGAAGACCCACGATGTTGTGAGGGTAGACTATGACAGTCGCTCACGGTGATTCTAAGGGGCGCACAATAAGGTAGGGGCCTTATTCCTTAGAGGCACTTAGTCTCCCACAATATCACTTGACGAAGTATTGACTCCAGGGGTTTGATGTCTACCAAATTCAATCAAGAGGTGAGTGGGACTGTTGGAGCACATAGTGAGTCTTGAAGGGCATGTCACTCAAGGAAAACAGAAGGAGGTGAGTGACACCATTGCAGCACATAGTGCATGATGAAGGGCACGTCATGCAAGCAAAACAAAAAGAGGCAAGTGGCACCCTTGGAGCACGTAGTGCATCCTGAAGGGCACGTCACGATTTTAACTGGTAAGTGAATAAACCTAGTCGACCTTAAAATGAATGATGTGATAAGTAAGATTTAAAAACAATTTTCCCTAATAAAAATGTCACCCAACCTAGTGAAATTAAAACCTAGGTCTAAGTAGAACATGTGGTCAAAACATAATAATAATAAATAAACATGTAACAAGAAAGAGAGTAAGAAATTCAAATTTATTTATTAAATTCAAAATTATAATGGAGGATTAAAATTTTAACAAGGGAAATGGTTGTTTTTATCTACATTTGCTAATTTAATTTTTAGTTAAAAAGAAAAGAGGGTAAATGGTTGTTTTATCTACACTTGCTAAATTGATTTTTAGTTAAAAAGGAAAAAGAGGGAAACTTAAAAGAAATAGGAAACTTAAAGAAAAAGGGGAAACTTAAAGAAAAGGGGAAACATAAAGAAAAGTTGAATGTTTAACTTAGTAAGGAATCTTGCCTTGGGAACTTGTTATTTATGAACTCAACTAGGAATTAAGTAAGGCGTAAGTCATTTAATATTTGTAAGGGAATATTGGGACACCAAGGAGCATTTTTGGGAATGCTTTTAGGTGGGTGAGGGAAATATGAATATTTAATTAATTAATAAAATTGATTTTCTAGTGCAACTAGGGGATGGGTGACATGTGTATGGGGGAGGTTTTTCAAAATTAATTAACTGAAAAAGGAATTTAATGAGAATTTGGGAAACTAATTACTTAAATAGTCTATAAAAAGGATGGAGGAGGAGGAGTATGGATCTGATATTTTTGCATAACGTTACACTGCTGAATTTTACCTTGAATGAACTTTCTCTTGTGGGTGTTGGGATACCCAGCTCAGGTAACAAGTGGTAGCTTGACCTTGTGAGGCAAGTTGGGTGCTATGATTCTCTTGTATTATGTGCATGGCCCCTTTGCAGATCGGGGGGCTCATGGGAGAGAAGAGTACCCCTAGCGTTGGCTGGGAGATACCGGTGAGGTCACATCAGTTAGCAAGCGAGAGTTGGATGGAGCGCGCATGGGACAATGACTCAGAGCTTTCACATTTGGCTACAATACGCATGTGTATATTTTTGAATGTAGTTTAATATTGTTTATGCGCTTTTAGTACTGTACTTCTATTGTGTTAATATTATGTTTTAGTCAACATTTTAGGATCAACAACTTAAATTCATCCTAGCCTTATGCTCGTTGTATTTTGAATTGATTTATCTTGGTGAGACCAAACTCTGATTGCAATGACATCTCTGCATTTATTTTTATTGATTATTACGAAGAAAAAATTGTGTTTTTATCTTTCATCCCTTATCCCTTTATTTATTAGTCCGTGCTTGAGTAGTCGGCCAAGAGTCGAATCGACGGTTGTCACTCTAATGTTTAAATACCTATAGATTCAAATGCCCTTCTTTCTTGTGCATGGATAATAAGTGAAGGATAATTTTGCCCATCTACCTAGCCCTTACTTATCTCTTCATTTTTCTCTTACAATTAATCTCAAATCCTTGCGTTCCTAGTGAATGAGTATCTATGTGTTTGATTGATTCATTGTTGAATGATCCGTCTTTTCTCCTTCTTGTGAACGAGTACCTCTGCGTTTTGATTACCTTGAAATATTATCTCTGCATTTCTTTTGAATGATTACCTATGCATTTCCTTGAAATATTATGTCTACATTCTTTGAATGATTACCTCTACATATCCTTGAATGATTGACTCTATTTTTTGTATTGAGTAAACTCCAAAAAGATCTACGTTTTAATGATATGTCTGTGTTGTTACATAATTCCCTACGTTTTATGATAATTTCCCAATGTTTTTGATAGCTTCCAACAAAGATATGATGAATCTTATTTCTTTTACAATGATTTTATACATATCATGTGACTGCTAAATTAATACTTGATGAAAACGATTTTACATAATGTATGAATGCAAATTTAATAAGTATTGATAACAATTTTATACATATCGTGTGATTGCTAAATTAATATTTAATGACATCAATTTTACGTAATGTACGACTGCGAATTTAATAAGTATTGATAGAAATTTTCATTGTGATATACCTGCATTTTTACCAGCAAATTTCATTGTGATATACCAACAAATTTCATTATGATTTACCAATGAATTTCATTGTGATATACTTGTCATATACCTATGATATACCAACGAATTTCATTGTGATATATTAGCGAATTTCATTGTGATATACTAGCGAATTAATATCATGGATGCCTGCATTTTTAATATCATGGATATCATGGATACCTTCATTTTTATTTTTTTTGACAAGGAATTCTGGGTAGCGAATTAATATCATGGACACAGCGAATTGATACCTGCGTTTTTAATGTTGTTGAAAACACATAGAATTGCTAGGCAACAATTCTATTGGTAGCATTATTAGACAGCATGGGTAATATAATGGACTGTGTGGGTAATATTGCTAAACATCCTTTTCTTGGCATTTTTACACAACCCTTCTTGGCATTTTTACACAACCCTTCTTGGCGTTTTCACCCAGCAATTCACTCCATTTTTATTGAGCGATATCATTATATTTATTAATTGTTTTATCTTTAGTTTTATCCAAAGACTTGATAACAGGACAATGGCTTTATCATTGTACACACCATTTTAGTTATGGTTTATTGTTGTTTAGTTATGAAATTGTTTCATAAATTATATTTTTTTCATAGATTATATTTTTTTTATAGATTATAGATTATATTTGTTTCATAGATTGCAATTTTATTATATTATTATCTTCAATTCCATAGATATCCATTGTGTTACATTTGTTTCAGTTTAAAAGATCTTCATTATATAACGATTTTATTATATTTTTTTCATAGATTATAGATTATATTCGATCATAGATATATATTTTATTATATTATTATCTTCAATTCCTTAGATAGTGATTTTATTTTATAGATTTTATCTGCGTTCCTTTAGATAGCGATTTTATTTTATAGTTTCTATCTGTGTTCCATAGATAACGACTTTATTATATTTTATTTTATCTTCATGTTTTGACATTTAATTCGGTGTCCTAGCGCATTGAATTTTGCTTGGGTTATTGGTCTAGATAAGCTAGGTTGCACCTTGGTTATTGTCACGCCTATCACCTTGTGACGACATGATTCTTGATGAGGGGTTCATTGCGCACCTTGATGGATAGATGTGAATGATAACCTGGCCAGATACTTGTGCTTCCCAATGTGGTCGTATTGTTCGTGGTAATATATGTTGGTACTTGGTTTGCACATACTTGGTAATAGATGTTGGTATTGATGTTGTCCTTTATTTGTGTATTGATTATCGAATGTTTCGTATAATTGCATGATGTGCTAGTATGTTGAGTCATTGTTGTCTGTTTCTTGATATGCAT
This sequence comes from Picea mariana, assembly GCA_032191745.1. Lineage (NCBI taxonomy): Eukaryota > Viridiplantae > Streptophyta > Pinopsida > Pinales > Pinaceae > Picea > Picea mariana. The sequence goes on along the minus strand of JASDQU010103242.1, from coordinate 237,217 downwards.
GCATTTTGTTCATCATCTAGTTTTGTTGTTTAACTGTTGTTGTTGTTTCTTTCTTGCTTTAAGAAAAAAAAATCTTTTGCATTGAGTCACTTATAGTCATAGAGGCAAGGTCATTACATATAGTATCAGAGAGGGTTCAGCCCTACGATTGTGGATTGCCATACTTTCCACTATAGTAAACCCTTGAGTAATAACCTAGCGCTAATTAAAACTTAACCTGCCCATGCGATAAGCACAATTAGATGACACCATAGAGATTCATGACATGGAGCTAGGGGAGGAGGCACGACACCTCCGGTAACACCCGCGCCTAAGGTGTCTAACCCCCAGGGAGATGAACAGGTTGTCGAGAAGGAACAGATAGATGTGGGTGATGTGGTTGGGTTGATGATGTCCTTTTGGCAGATGTTTGAGGAATTGATCCATCATTTGGATAGAGATGAGGCTAGGTGCTAACACCCCTGAGGGTCCACCGCCCGTTCTGGTTGATACTAGTAGCTTTCACCATGAACTCGAGAAGGTCAAATTTCCTGAGTTCTTTGGTACCCCAGATGGTGCAGCCGTTGAGGCATGGTTGGAGAATATGGCGATGTTCTTTGCACTTTGCGACTATACCTCCAACATGAAGTTCCGCATGGCGGTCTTTCAACTGAAGGGGAGCACTCTTCTATGATGGAAGACGCTCATGTCGCAATTGAACATGGTTTTCAAAGTTGTGTCATGGAACTGTTCGAGGAACAGTTCCAAGAGAGGTATATTTCTGAGGAATTCATTGAGCGTCAGCCCCACAAGTTCAATGCCTTGCGAAAGGGCAACCGTATGGTGCCTGAGTACAAGGCCCATTTTTTGAGATGCTTCGGTATGCTCTGCACCAAATTACAGAGAAAATTAAGGTCAACAAGTTCATGTTTGGCCTTAATGTTAGGATTCAGCTTCTATTTCAGGTACCAGGAGTACTGAACTGAAGAAAGTGTGTTGGAATGTGGGGAGCCACATTACCAGCACGACTACCCAGTGGAGAGGACTAGAGCAGCTCGATCAGTCGGACCCACTACCGTTGGATATTTGGGCAAGGCCCATCAGATTCTTGCAGCAGTGAATAAATGCTAGGTAGAGAAACATTCAACTGTGCTCGAGACATCAGGTACCATCACTGACCAGACCCTTAGTATTTTGATAGATCCCGGTGCTACCAAGAGTTCATTTTTGGTGCAACACTAAAATAATTAAGGTAAAGGTAGTTGAATAGGATGAGTTTAGCTTTGTAGAAATGGCTTCTCGATCCAAACAAAATGTTGGTGGGAAGGTTACGGGTTGTAGCCTTAACCTGGGAGAGTTTATCACCAGGGGAAACCTGTATGTCACGATATTAGGATCTTATGACATTGTGATCGGTATGGACTGGTTGGAATCACATGAGGAAATACTCAACTGTAAGATGAAACGATTGATCTTGGTCGATGATGAGGGAAAGAGATGCTTGATTGTAGGTTGGAACTAGGGAGTCTCTCTAAGGATCATCTCTTCCTTGCAGCTACGAAAGAGCATGCACAAGGGATGTAAGATTTATGTGATCCTTGCGCTAAATGAGAAGGGAGTAACGAAAGGTCTAGAACACCTTCTGGTGGTGAGAGAGTTTGTGAACATCTTCCCTGAGGATTTACCTAGGATGCCACCGGATAGGGAGTTGGAATTTACCATAGACCTAAAATCGAGGACTGAACTGATAGCAAGAATGCCTTATTGGATGTCGAACCTAGAGTTACAGGAGTTGAAAATGCAACTGCAGGAGTTGTTGGACCTAGGACTTATACGTCCAAGTGTGTCACCGTGGGGTGCACCTGTTATCTTTATACAGAAGAAGGATGGGTCGTGGAGACTCTACATTGACTACCATCAATTGAACTAGGAAACGATCAAGAATCAATACCCGTTGTCAAGGATTGATGATATGTTCAATCAAATGAAGGGCATGATGATGTTTTCAAAGATCGAATTGATATCAGGGCATCACCAGTTACAGATCAAAGAGGATGACATCCCTAAGACTACCTTTAAGACTAGTTTTGGACATTACGTTTTTATTGTTTTACTAGTTGGACTGACGAATGCCCCGGGGATATTTATGAGTTTGATGAATGGGGTGTTCCATGAATACTTGGAAAAGTTCATCCAATTATTCATTGATGATATTTTTATTTACTCTCAGACGATGGAGGACCATGACGATAACTTGTGCTTGGTACTACAGTGTCTATGAGAGAACAAATTGTACGGGAAATTGTCTAAATGCTCATTTTATCAATCGAAGAAAAGGTTGAGGCTATTATGGAATGGCCTGCATCGACGAATGTCCTGAAAGTGTGTAGTTTCATGGGTTTAGAGGGATACTATCGATGGTTCGTCAAGGGATTTTTGAAGATAGTAAATCTGATTAAGGAATAAAATAAGAATAAGGAGAAGTTTTTTTGGACCGAGAAATGTGCGAAAGCATTTCAGAGGCTCAAGGATATGTTGATGAAAACACCAATACTAAAGTTCCTTGACATGGACACAGACTTATTGGTATGCAGTGACGCATCCAAGGAAGGCTTAGGTGGATTCTTGATCAAGACGGTCAAGTGATCACTTGCATCTCGAGTAATTCGAGACGACATGAGGAGAACCATGTGACGCACGATTTGGAGTTGTTAGCCATTGTATATTCCTTGAGAGTTTGGAGACACTACCTTATTAGAAGGAAATTTGAACTAAAAATGGACCACTGTGGACTACAACACATCTTTATGCAAAGCAAATTGAATGCACGACAACGGATTTGGTCGGAATTGCTTAGCGAGTATGATTTCAAGACTACTTACATAAAAGGAACAATTAACAGAGTGATGGATGCATTGAGTCAGAGACCACACATATTTTTGGTGATGCCTCTTCAAATGAATCTACATGAAAAGATTCTAACTTTACAGCACGACGATGACTGGTACAAAGAGGTCAAGGATTTTATTGGACAAAACACAATAATGGTACCAAAATTTGAAGGATTTACTATGGACAACGACGAATTATTGATATTTAAAAGTTGAATTTATGTACTGCTGAACGACAAGTTGAGGAGTTTGATCCTAAAAAAGGCTCACAGAGCAGTGTACATGGCTCACCAAAGAGTCACGAAGATGAAGGCAGACCTTAAACCCTTATTCTTCGGGAAAGGAATGAAGGCATACATAGTCAACTACATGGCAAGATGTCTAGAATTTTAGTAGGTGAAGTTTGAACATAAACATCCAACAGGATTACTATAGCCACACGGGATTCTGGAATTGAAATGGGAGGTCATTTCAATGAATTTCATTATTGCATTTCCACTGATGGCAAGGAGACACGACTCAATTTTTGTGGTAGTCAGAACTCTGTCGAAGAGTGCTCATTTTATTCTTGTGCATATGACGTATCAGGCACCAAACATAGCTAGAGTTTTCATCAGTGAGATTGTGAGGCTGAATGGCATGCCTAAGAGGATTATATACAATTGAGGATTAGTGTTTACTGGATGATTTTGGACTAGTTTCAAAGAGTCCTTGGGAACCCAACTTAACTTTAGTACCGCATATCACCCAGAGACAGATAGGCAGACTGAACGAACAAACCAAATCTTGGAGGGTATGTTGTGCATGTACGTGATGGACCAATAGAAGCATTGGGAGGAATTCTTTCCACTGGTAGAATTCGCATATAACAATAGTTATCAAAGCATCATTAAGATGGTACCTTTCGAGTTTCTTTATGGGAAACCATGTCAGATGCCTTTGATTTGGGACCTGCTTGAGGATAGGGTCCTGGTGGGACCAGAAGCGATCCTTGAAATGGAAGATCAAATGAAAACTATAAGACAAAGGATCAAGGAAGCGCAAGATCGACAGAAGAGTTATGTTGATGCACATCATGTCGACTATAGTTACAAAGTTGGCAATCGAGTCTTCTTGCGGGTGAAACTGCATAAGAGTTCAATCAAGTTTGGAAAGGGCACTAAACTCTCTCCTAGGTTCATGGGACCTTTCAAGATTGTGGAAAGAAAGGGGCTAGTGGCCTATCGACTAGCCTTCCCTGATTCTTTGAGGTGTATGCATGATGTTTTTCACATATTTTTTTTGAGACATTATATTAGTGATCCTACACATGTTATTGACATGAGTTCTTTGCAGGTATTTGACAAGGGTGCGCTCACAGTAGAGCCATTCTGCATTTTGGACCATCACATTCGACAACTATGACATCGAGCAATAGATCAGTTCAAGGTCCAGTGGGACAAATATTGTCCGCACTCGGAGACCTGGGAGGATGCATATGATATGTGCCAACGATTTACATTTTTGTTTGATAGATAGACTTATGAAACTATGATACACTTTATATCGGCACTTACATACTATGAAACTTTGGGATGAATTTTAAACCAAGAGGGGATGTATGTAACATCTCTCTCTTGTGCACACTAAGCGAACTTATTCTTGGAGGACACTTTCTTGCAAGTGATCTGGGTTATTATACTATTGGTTATTATATGATGATATGTTATTTTGTTGTATTTACATAGACAGGTGCTATTGACTGGGTCCTCCTGAGTGTGTAGGACTTTGGACATTGAGGATTCCGAGGCATCAATGAAACCCCTTGGACTCTGGATTGAGTCAGGGAGTGGACTATTGGGGTTTGAATGTTGTTGATGTGACATATGTACATATGATTAGATGTTATGATTATTGAGTATTATTGTTGATGTGATTCATTGATGGATGTAGGCTGACAATAGCTTGCCGACTAGACTCACATATGGAGTAGAGGGGTCACACAGGACAACCATAGACATTGAGGGAGAGGTGTGGAAGCATCCTTGCCACAACCTACTAGCACTCTCATCGTGGCTCGAAATGTAGGTTAACAATTACCTAGTTCGAGAAGACCCACGATGTCGTGAGGGCATACTGTCACAGTCACTCATGATGATTCTAAGGGGCACACTATAAGGCATGGGCCTTATTCCTTAGAGGCCCTTATTATCCCACAAGATCACCTAGCGGAGTATTGACTCCAGGGTTTTGATGTCTACCAAAGTTAGTCAAGAGGCAAGTGGCACCCTTGGAGCACGTAGTGTGTCCTGAAGGGCATGTCACGCAAGGAAAATAGAAAGAGGCGAGTGGCACCCTTTGAGCACGTAGTGCGTCTTGAAGGGAACACCGTGAAAGAAAAATGGAAAGAGGAAAGTGACACCCTTGGAGCACGTAGTGTTTCCCAAAGGGAACGTCGTGATTTTAACTGGTAAGTGAATAAACATATTCGACCTTAAGATGAATGATGTGATAAGTAAGATTTAAAAGCAATTTTCCCTCATAAAAATGTCACCCAGCCTAGTGAAATTAAAACCTAGCTCTAAGTAGAACACGTGGTTAAAAAAAATAATAATAAATAAACATGTAACAAGAAGCGAGGAAAGAAATTCAAATGTATTTATCAAAGTCAAAAGTATAATGGAGGATTAAAATTTTAACATGGGAAGTGGTTGTTTATATCTACATTTGCTAATTTAATTTTTAGTTAAAAATAAAAGAGGGTAAATGGTTGTTTTATCTACACTTGCTAAATTGATTTTTAGTTAAAAAGGAAAAATAGGGAAACTTAAAAGAAATAGGAAACTTAAAGAAAAAGGGGAAACTTAAAGAAAAGGGAAACGTAAAGAAAAGTTGAATGTCTAACTTAGTAAGTAATCTTTCCTTGGGAACTTGCTATTTATGAAATCAACTAGGAATTAAGTAAGGCATAAGTCATTTAAGATTTGTAAGCGAATATTAGGACACCAAGGAGCATTTTTGGGAATTATTTTAGGTGGGTGAGGGAAATAGGAATATTAAATTAATTAATAAAATTGATTTTCTGGTACAACTAGGGGATGGGTGACATGTGTACAGGGGAGGTTTTTCGAAATTAATTAACTAAAAAAGGAATTTAATGAGAATTTGGGAAACTAATTACTTAAAGTCTCTATAAAAAGGATGGAGGAGGAGTATGGATATTATCTTTTTGCGTAATTTTATGCTACTGAATTTTACCTTGACTGAACTTTCTCTTGTGGGAATTGGGATACCCAGCTTGGGTAACAAGTGGTAGCTCGACCTTGCGAGGTGAACTAGGTCCTAGCATTCTCTGGTATTGCGTGTGTGGCCCCTTTACAGCTCAAGGGCTAAGGGGATAGAATAGTACCCCTAGCATTGGTTGGGAGGTACCGATGAGGTCACATCGGTTGGAAAGCAAGAGCTGAATGGAACGCGCACAGGAAAAGGACTCAGAGCTTTCACATTTGGCTATGGTACACATGTATATATTTTTGAATCGTAGTTTAATATTGTTCCCGGACTTTCAATACTGTACTTCTATTGTGTTAAGATTATGTTTTATTCAATGTTTTATGATCAAGAACTTAAAGTCATCCCAGCCTTATGCTCGTTGTATTTTGAATTGATTTCCCTTGGTGAACCCAAACTCTGAACTTCTTTGCATTTGTTTTTATTGATTATTACGAAGAAAAATTTGTGTTTTTATCTTTCATCCCTTATCCCTATAGTTATTAGTCCATGCATGAGCAGTCGACCAAGAGATGAATCGACGATCATCACTCCGGTGTTTAAATACATATAGATTCAAATGCCCTACTTTCCTATGCATGTATAATAAGTGAAGGATAATTCCGCCTAGCTACCTAGCCCTTACTTATCTCTATGTTTTTCTCTTGCAATTAATCTCAAATCCTTGCATTTCTGGTGAATGAGTATCTCTACGTTTGATTGATTCATTGTTGAATGATTCATCTTTGCGCCTTCTTGTGAACGAGTACCTCTGTGTTTTGATTACCTTTGTGTTTCCTTGAAAGATTGTCTCTGCATTTCTTTTGAATGATTACCTCTGCATTTCTTTTGAATGATTACCTCTGCATTTCCTTGAAAGATTATCTCTACATTATTTTGAATGATTACCTCTGCATATCCTTGAATGCTCAACTATGCATTTTGGATTGATTAAACTTCGAAAACATTTGCGTGTTAATGATATGTCTTCATTGTTACATAATTCCCTATGTTTTATGATAAATTCCCAGCATTTTTGATAGTTTCAAGTAGAGATATGATGAATCCCATTTCTTTTATAGTGATTTTATACATATTAATGACTGCTAAATTAATAATTAATGACAACGATTTTACATAATGTATGACTATGGATTTAATAAGTATTGATAGATATTTTATACATATCGTGTGACTGCTATATTAATATTTAATGACATCGATTTTATGTAATTTAGGACTGTGAATTTAATAAGTATTGATGGTGATTTTTATTGTGATATACCTGCGTTTTTACTAGCAAATTTCATTGTGATATACATGTGATATACATGTGATATACTAGTGAATTGCATTGTGATATACCAACAAATTTCATTATGATTTACCAATGAATTTCACTGTGATATACTTGCGATATACCTGTGATATACCAACGAATTGCATTGTGATATACCATCGAACTTCATTTTGATTTACTAGCGAATTAATATCATGGATGCCTGCATTTTTAATATCAATGATATCATGGATACCTGCGTTTTTAATGTTGTTGACAATGGATTCTAGGTAGTGAATTAATATCATGGACACAACAAATTGATACCTGTGTTTTTAATGTTCTTGACAACACATAGAATTGCCAGGCAACGATCCTATTGGTAGCATTATTAGACAATGTGGGTAATATAATGGACTGTGTGGGTAATATTGCTAGACAACCTTTTCTTGGAAGTTTTACACAGCCCTTCTTGGCGTTTTCACCCAACGATATCATTATATTTATTAATAGTTTTATCTTTAGTTTTATCTAGAGACTTGATAACAGGGCAACGACTATATCATTGTACACAACATTTTAGTTATAGTTTTATTGTTCTTTAGATATGAAATTGTTTCATAGATTATATTTGTTTTATAGATTATAGATTATATTTGTTTCATAGATAGTGATTTTATTATATTATTATCTTCATTTCCATAGATAGCGATTGTATTACATTTGTTTTAGTTTAAAAGATCTTCATTATATAGCGATTTTATTATATTTGTTTCATAGATTATAGATTATATTTGTTCATAGATAGCGATTTTATTATATTATTATCTTGAGTTTCTTAGATAGAGATTTTATTTTATAGATTTTATCTGCATTCCCTTAGATAGAAATTTTCTTTTATAGATTCTATTTGTGTTCCATAGATAGCGATTTTATTATATTTTATTCTATCTTCATGTTTTGACAGTTAATTCGGTCTGCTAGCGCATAGATGCTTTCTTGGGTTATTGGTTTAGATAAGTTAGGCTGCGCCTTGGTTATTGTCATGCCTATTGCCTTTTGACAACATGATTCCTAATGAGGGGATCATTGCATGCCTTCATGGATAGTTGCGAATGATAACCTAGCCGGAGTCTTGTGCTTCCTAATGTGGGCATATTGTTCATGGTAATAGATGTTGGTACTTGGTTTTGTAATGCCTTAATGCGTTTTGTTTGCACGATGTAGAGGTTCTAGCTTCTGGTTGTCAAATTCGTTGTGTCGGGTTTTTTTATGTTGTCCTTCAGCTTGTAGGCGTCGTCTTTCTTCTGTCGGACGTGTAGTCATTTTTATCTATCTATTGATTATCGAATGTTTCATCTAGTTGCATGATGTGCTAGTATGTTGAGTCATTGTTGTCTGTTTCATGATCTGTGTTCGTTGTGTTTATCGTCTAGTTGTGTTGTTTAGTTGTTGTCATTTTTTACTTCCTTCTTAAAAAAAAAAAATCTGTTGCTTTGAGTTCCTTGTAGTTGTAGCAACGGGGTTATTACATATGGTATCAGAGTGGGGTCAACCCTATGACTGTGGATCTCCATGCTTTCCACTACAATAAAACCTTGAGTAATAACCTAGTGCTAATTAAAACTTAACCTACCCATGCGGTAAGCACGATTAGATGACACCATAGAGATTCACGACATGGTGAAAGGGGAGGAGGCACGACGCCTCCAGTAGCTCCCATGCCCGAGATCATTACAATAGTAGTATTGGAAAGAAAATTCTTAATAGAAATCCTATGGCATGGATAGGTACTCTTCTTAACCTTTAAGGGGGTCACCATCCTAGTTCTATTGTTCCGGTATATCTGTCTACTGCTCCCTAAGGATTGTGGTAATGATGGCCTTGGTATTTTACCTCTATCCAATGGTGAGTTTCTCTGTATTTGGATATGAGTTTTTTATATAAATGTGTTGAACCTACACATAATAGATCTAGCTAGAAAATACTACACACATTTGCAGAGAGAAATTGAGAAAGAAGAAGCAAGATAGAAAGAATGGAAGAATTCTCATTAACCGTACTCCACACTCAAAGAGTGAATAATTTACAATATATATAGAATAAATGAGCAACTAATGAGCCATAGTGGTGGTCTATAAATATCTATACACACACCAACAGTTACAAGAGTAAACTGCCACCTATTCTAATCTCTCAGGTAGTTACGAGAGTGAATTTCCACCTCGCTGAGTTAACTACTCAACTAGTCTTCAATTAACTCATTGAACAAAGAGTAGTGAGTTGGTGATGATCCAAATGTTGCATGGTGACAAAACCAATGAAACATCTAAACTCAACTCAACTAGTCAAACTGAAGTGTCAACTGAAAGAGAATATTCTCCAGGTGGAATATTCTCCCCTAAAATATAGGAGACTAGATAATGACTAATTATGACTAATAAACA
>JASDQU010103242.1:198227-227322 GCA_032191745.1 Picea mariana | reverse complement strand
ACATCTAAACTCAACTCAACTAGTCAAACTGAAGTGTCAACTGAAAGAGAATATTCTCCAGGTGGAATATTCTCCCCTAAAATATAGGAGACTAGATAATGACTAATTATGACTAATAAACAAGGAATAACCTTAGGAAAAATAAATCCTAGGTGTGTTTGAAGTAACTCCAACACCCCCCCTGAACATCACTATGGTGAAAATAAATAATGGGTCCCAGATACGAGGCCATGTTAGGTACCCAAATACAAAAGATACACTGAACTAAACGAGGAAAGAGGGAAAACCTCATGGGAACAAACCCCCCCCCCCTCAAATTACAATGCATAAAATAAAAAATGATAAGGAACAAAAGGTAGTTTCTAAGCAACCATGTCCTTCACTCCAAGAAGACCTCGCAATTGTGCAAGTTTGTTCTCTTTGAAGATTTTGTTGAAGATGTAGATGTCTGCACAAATCTGATGAAGTAGATGAATCATTGAGATGTCCACACACATCCACTTTATCTTCTTCTAATGAACAATATCCAAATAAATTTCGGATAAAACTTTGAAAACCATGCGGCCGTTTCTAGAAAAATGCTTAAAATTTGTTGATTTTAAAATGATCGTAAATTCACTTTCCGGACTCCATTTCAGACGATTTTTTTTTTTGAAATTGAATATTTTTCTGAGAGGAATTCAAATATCCAATTTGTTTCTGCAATTTTTTCTCAGAAAATATCATAATGGCATCTGATGTGTGCAGCCCCCTTTTTGACTCCTGAGATTCATGCATGGTGCATGCAAAAGTGTCTGCATGTGAATCCTAAGATGCATGCCATATATATTCCACATGAATTTTAGAAAACAAATCTGAAATGGAGTAGACATCATCTTCAATTAATGGAATACAAATTTCTGCAAATACGTTTGTAGAAGACTCTTCATAATAAGAGGCTTGATCTTCTAATGGATTCTCTTCTGGCTCTATCATTTTGACCTCCTGCATGAAATAATCACAATATTCTCTATTCCCAAATAGAACCTCCAATCTATTCCATAATTCATTTGGAGTTAATCCTTGTGATTCTTCATATACTTGATGGAAAAGTTTGGGAGAAACAGACATGCCGATACTTCCTATGGCCATATCTTGTCTATTGAGAAAGTCATTTTTCTCATCGACAAAATCAAGGTCTACTTCCATTTCCATAGTAATTTGGTACAAGACTTTGTATCTAAGATGAAGCAGAATTTTTGGCTTCCATTCCAAATAGTTATGAGGCGTGAGAAATATTTTCAGTGAATAATCCATCTTTTTGCTGTCTTCAATCTTGTGTACCTGCAAAAAAATTTGGTGTAGCTTTTTCTTAGCAGTCTGTCGGCTCTGATACCATGTAAATGTGTTGAACCTACAAAAAATAGATCTAGCTAGAAAATACTACACAAATTTGCAGAGAGAAATTGAGAAAGAAGAAGCAAGATAGAAAGAATGGAAGAATTCTCATTAATTGTATTCCACACTCAATGAGTGAATAATTTACAATATATATAGAATAAATGAGTAACTAATGAGCCATAGTGGTGGTCTAGATTGATATATACACAAACCAACAGTTGCAAGAGTAAATTTCCACCTAGTCTAGTCTCTCAGGCAATTATGAGAGTGAACTTCCACTTAGCTGAGTTAACTAGTCAAGTAGTCTTCAATTAATTGACTGAACAAAGAGTAGTGAGTTGGTGATGATCCCAATGTTGCATGGTGACAAAACCAATGCAACATCTAAACTCAAATAAACTGGTCGAACTGAAGTGTCAACTGAAAGAGAATATTCTACAGGTGGAATATTCTCCCCTAAAATATAGGAGATTAGATAATCACTAATTATGACTAATAAACAAGGAATAACCTTAGGAAAAATAAATCCTAGGCGTGTGTGAAGTAACTCCAACATTTTTGTCCTCCATATGGGCCCTTCTACCTTGTTGAATTCCCCATGTTTGGTTCCCAATGTAACCTCCTTGAATTTGAATGAGTTGTGTCAGGATTTGTGTTGTCTATTGTTGTCTTGCAGTCATCTATTGTTGTCTTGCAGCTATAGATTCCAACAATTGTTGGACTTTGTCTTCACCATGGTTCCCCATGCTTCCTTCTAGTTATTATTTTGATGGGATATCTTTTGAATTCCTTTCTGATGATTTGTTAGAGGGTTTTCCTCCACCACCTTTCTTCCTCATCATTACAGGATGGACGAATCACCAACTCTAATACCACTATAATATCCTTAATCGCACTTCTTATGTGAATGTGAAATTAAATTATTACAATAACTTGGTCAATGAGGAATATTATCAAACATATAGCAAACACATAAATAGATTAGAATAATATGGCATCTTATTATGGATGGAAACACAATACAAAGATCTCTAATGGTTGTACTAACATCTTTAGAACAATACTAAAAAAAAAAACTATTGGCTGCTAGGAAACTACAAAATATATAGAAACCACACAAGAAAATTGGTATGATGCCAATCAATGAACCCAAGGATCTCCAAGGCTTCTAATTCTATGCTCCAGTGACATCAGTACTGTAGATCACCCTCCGGACTTCAACACAGACTTCCCAGTCTTGAGATTCTATGAAAACCCAACCTACAGGGGTACTCACGGGATGCTTGTTGGGTGTCATGTGGGACGACCCTCATACAGCCCATGGGTATTCCTTTGAAGACCCCTATGTGAATCTCTTGGCACACTGATAGAACTATTGATGATATCCTTTTGGATCTGGTTGCTAAGTGTTCTATAGTCATTGATAAACTTCAAGATCTTATGGAATAGATTCCAATGCAACAACGAACCCAAGGAAGACTCCAAAAGAATCTCCCTATTGCCTATCTATGGTGGGTATTGCACCACCGAAACAAAACCCGTAGTGGAAGGGTTTTTCCCAAAACCATAACGAAAATGTTGGTCACAAGAGAACTCAATAAGATATCACATCATAATTCCAAAGTGAGAGACTTCCCCCGCTATTTATTCTTCTTTCGGTTCTTCTAGATATTTATTCCTTTGAACAAATCAAACCCTTACTTAACTCCCTTTCAGCAAAATATAATTTTTTGTTTTATTTACTTTTATCTTTAGGGTTTTATGCCTTGATTCCCTTTTTATTTGTTGACTATAGCCTACGAGAGACGTGTAGGGTAATGAGTTATCAATTGGAGTGGGACATTACAGAAATAGAAGAGACATAAATGAACTCGGCCCAAAATCTACTGTAACTGAAAAAATGAAACCTTGTATAAATGACGATCAAATATATACAGTCAACAAAGAAAGTGAATTGAGAAAGATATCATGAATGTAAGTGTTTCCAATATCTTTTAAGAATGTTCATGTTTCCTGACTAACGAGAAGTTGGAAGTCTCTTGAAAAGACTAATCCATGTGGAATTTTATATGTGTATTATTTCATTCAAAAGGGATTCAATGCTGCTAGTTGAGAATGGCATCCTTCATCATGATATTTCAAAAACTACCAGCCTATCTTCACAACCTTGTATTCCAATAAATAGGGATTTGAACAAACTTCCATTTGTCACTGATCCAGGGGATCAAATTTTGCTAAAAAATCAAAGTGATCAGAATCACTTAAAAATGGACATGTGCATAGGCCTCGTTATTACGAATCCAAAGCAACTTGAACAGGCTCAAACAAATATCGTATGAGAAACATATCATGTTATTTTCATTTTTCCACACATGAAAATTTTTGTTGAATATATAGTCCATACAGTTCTGAAGTGGAAGCTGGCCATACAGGTCGTACAGTCGTATAGTGACATGGAAAATGAGTTGGATTGCTGACTTAGTAGGCTCGGTGGCATACATGGGAGAAACATATTGTGACAAATGTCATTTCTGGTGGGAAAATGTTATGGTACCATGTGGCCTAGTTGTGAGTTGCCACATGGAACCCTCCAAGTGTTTTCCATTGGTAAAAGTTATATGACTCCATACGAGTTGAACCCATGACCTCCATGTAGGGGGGAGCGATTTGGTAGGGTTGGGATACCAGCCCACCCAGGGTGTTCCTTATTTTGTATGGTCTAATTTTATTATTTCAATTTGCGTTGAGAGTTGGTCAGCGAAGGAAAGGGTTGCGGCCTAGCCCCAGCCCCCGGTTCATTATACACATACAACCACCATTTAATCGGAGCATGGGTTTTTCAAGGTTTAGCTCTGGTTTTATTGCATAGCATATGCCCACTCCTCCACATATATTTGTTTATGCGTAGGAACTCCACCATATGCCGTGTTAATATAACCAGCACACAACCCCCAATATATACAACATCATATGCCCCTTTACACTTGGAGTGCACGCGTGGACCATTGCAAGGTTAGCCCCTAGTCATAGGTGTTACACCATATGAACACACACATAAGTGCAGGAGGAGCTATTTGTTGGAGCGTGTGATATGTTAGTTTGTTGGCCACATGGGGCCATACGACCAGGTTCTCCACCGAGAAAAGGGGCTAACACACTAATGGTCCTATACATTCTCCCTTTTTGTGGGAATGGTTGCATGTGCTGGGTTTTTGAACTAGGAACATTGTGGGATCCAGCTTAGTCTTTCATAGGTATGTTTTGGTGAGTAGGTACAACAAGTTTGCAGGGGAAAATTTCTAGGAGGTGCAACTTCTTCAATTTTTGGCCAAACCAGGTGTTGAAAAATCCTATCTAGGGGTTTTTGGAGGTTTTGAAATCATTGAAGCCATCTATTTTGTATTTTGAGCACTGTAAGAGAACTATCTAATCATAATGAAAATGATCCAAGGGAATTTAGATCAGGAGATGTAGCCCAAGAGAGGGGTGAACTCCTTTATCATTTGTTGTGTTATGTGTTCATAATTGATGGTTTTTATCTATCTGATATGATGCTCATGATTAAGTAAAACTCATTGAATTTATGTGTTATTAACTTGATCCAATTACCCAAACACATGTCATTTTACACTTGAAATTTAAAGAGAAAATTCTTCTTCATTTTAAAGATCTATTGCAAACAAATTCATTCCATTTTTAGATTAGTTGGTATCAAAGATTTGGTTTTTGAAGACTTGATTGCTTGCAAGTTGTTATTTTTTTGTGATGCTTACACGGTTGAATCTCACAAAAGGATAAGGTCAACTTGTAGAGCCAAGTTCTCAACTATCAAGAAGGATAACTATTAAATCACCTAAAGTTTTAAGGATATTTTCACCAAGTATGGCTCATGAAGAGAGTCATGGAACTCTTCCTTTAAAGGAGGAAAACTTCAGAAAAGATTTCTATGATATGACTGAGATGGTCAAAGTTTTGTTTGAAGAAAGAAATGAAAGATTGCAAGGTGAAAGCTCCAACCCTCTAAAGGGAAATGGAGATAGTGGTGATAAAACTCCAAAGGGAAATGGAGGGAGTGGTTATTCGCCACCTCCTTCACCTTCATCTTCCACCTCTTTCACCATTTCACAACCACCTCCAAATTCTCCAAAATAACATGGTAAAACTCTTCCACAAACTCCTTTGCTTAAGATTGATATTAAGTATGAATTGCCAATGTATAATGAAGAGATAAATGATGAGAAATTAGATAACTAGATTCGTCTGATTGAAGTGTATTGTAGGATATAAAGAATCAGAGACGATGAAACTAAGATTCAGATTGCTTCTTTAAGATTGGACAGTGCAACACCCATTTGGTGGGAAGCCAAAACTCAAGAGGACATGAAGAAACATGGTAAAGTTTTATCCTCTTGGAATGATTTTATTGTTGCAATTAAAAGGAAATTTTATCCATTAGCATACATGCATAAAGCTATGATGGATTGGAAAAACTTTAGGAAAGCTAAAGGGTAAGATGTGCAAAGCTTCACTCAATAATTTAGGAGAAGATGTTTGGTTTTGGGTGTAGATTTTTCTTCACAAGATACTTTGCTAAAAAACATTGGAGGTTTGCATAGCTACTTGAGGCATACAATACTTACATTTAATCCTTCAAATCTAGATGAATTGTGTGCAGGATACTCATTTAGAGGCAAGAGGAAGGAATGAACCTCAAGAGGGAAGCAAGAAGTTTTTTAATGGAGACAAGGGAAAGAGGAAGTTCAAGGAAATGGAAATAAAAATGCTTCAGTCAAGAAAGAGAGAGAAAATCTCATGTAAGCATTTTTCAAAGGATGGCCATGATGAAGACCATTGACGGAAACTTCATCCTAAAAAGAAACCCAAAAAGTTCAACAACAAAGAGAAACCAAACATTGTTGCAACTGTACAACAAGATTTAGGATCTGATTCAGAAGATGAAACAAAAATCACAACCATGGGTTTACAAGGTAATAATTCTATTGCAAGCACTAGTTTTTCAAATTATTCCATCAATGAAACTCAACATGAAAAAGAAAGGATATAGATTTTCCACATAAGGGTAATTTCAAAACATACCAACATAGATACTCTTTTTGATACGGGATCACAAGCAAACCTTATTTCTGAAGACATTGTCAAGAAACTAGATTTGGAAACTACTCCTCATCCTAAACCATACCCTTTAGGTTGGATATGTGACAATACCAAATTCCACATGACAAGAAGGTGTAAACTCAGATTTTCCATCACTGTGAACTATATAGACGAGGTAGAGCTTGATGTTATTCCATTGGATATTTGTGGTATTGTGTTTGGAAGCCCATACTTATATGATAGGGGAGCCATTTTTCATCGTCATGAGAACAAGTATCATTTTATTAAAAATGGAATTGAGTACATTGTTAGAGAACATACAAAGAAGATGAATTTGTCACTTACAAATGCTGGAAAAATGAAGAGACTAGTCAATGCTAGTAAGAACCTTGTACTTTTGATGATTAAAACCAAAGACAACAATGAAGAGGAAGTTGTCAAAGGATGTGATCCAAAGTTACAATCTAATTTGTATGAGGTTGATAACGAAAATGTTGAGATGTTTCAGGAACTAAGGGGATTGCCTCCTAAAAGGGGTGCCCAACAATAAATTCTATTGCAACAAGGAGGTCCTCTTCCAAACATTGACATGTGCAAGATGTCAAACATGGAGAATGTTGAGATAAGAAAAGAATCCCAAGAGTTTCTTGACAAAGGGGTCATCAAACCAATCACTTCGCCATGCAGGTCACCAATTGGTTTGGTACTAGTGAAAGATTGTATATGGCGTAGGTGGGTATATTTTAGAGCCTTGAACAAGACTACAGATATGATTGTTGAAGGAGACACATGGAAGAAATATGTCAGATCAAAGAAAGCTCCATTGCATGCCTTGAAAAACTATGTTTTACACTTGGTGATAAAGTATAAAAAAGACTTTTATGAAAAAGTTTTTGATATGCTTACTAGGCCTATTGTTAGTGCTTTAGTTATTTTCAAGCATAATCCTATCATGCATACGATCTATATGGAGCAATATGCCTTAGATGTTGATGGAAAAAATGTATATGAAACTTTGTGTTTTGCTAACCAAGTTGAGGAATTGAATTCCTATGTACATGGTAAACTTTTGTATTTTGGCAAGCTATGTTTTTCACAGGGTGAAAGAGTCAACAAGATAAGGGAAGCGCATTCTTCTCCTGTTGCTGGCCATTTTGGTGTGGGCAAGACAATGGATAGTTTTCAAAGAAATCATCCTAAGTTTTGGGATGAGCATCTACACTAATTTCAGCCTGCCTATAACTAGGCCAAGAATTTCATTGAACCATTTCATTTTGTGCATCAAACCATTCAAGAACAGTTGAGAAAGAGCCAAGCCAAGTTTATAGCAAGGCATGACAAGTTTTGTATTGGTCTCAAAGGAACCAATCCGAGAAAGGATGGATGGATTGATATTGCAAGGCTGAGGAAATTGTACCCTCATATACAGAATGACTAAAATTAGTCTTTTGGAGGTCCAAAATATTCCCAACGGGGAGGTGTGATCCAGGGATCAAATTTTGCTCAAAAATCAAAGTGCTTGGAATTTCCTCAAAAAGGACATGTGTGTAGGCCTCGTTGTTATGAACCCAATGCAACTTGAATGGGCTCAAACAAACATTGTATGAGAAAGATATCGTGTTCTGTTCATTTTGCCAAAGAAGAAAAATTTTGTTGATTGTACAATCCATACAGCGTTGACGTGGCATCTAACCATACAGGTCATACGACCATATAGTGACATGGAAGATGAGTTGTCTTTCTAACTCAGTAGGCTTGGTGGTAGACATAGGCGAATCATATTGTGACAAGTGTCATTTCTGGTGGGCAAATGTTATGGTGCCATGTGGCCTAGTCATGGGTTTCCACGTGGCAACCTCCAAGTGGTTGGTGTTGGTAAAAGTTACATGACTCTATAGGAGTTGAACCCGTGACCTCTAGGCAGGGGGGAGTTATTTGGCAGCATCAGGATGCCATCCCACCCACAATGTTCCTTATTTTGTATGGTTTAATTTTATTATTTGAATTTTCATTGAGAGTTGGTCGGAAGAGGAAAGGGTTGGGGCCTAGACCCAACCCCCAATTCTTTATATTCATACGAACACCATTTAATCAGAGCACATGGTTTTCAAGGTTTAGCTCTGGTTTTATTGCATAACATACACCCACTCTGCCACATATATTTGTTGTTGCGTGGGAACTCCAACATACACCCTATTAATATAACCAACACACAACCCTCGGTCTACATGACATCATATGACCCTTTACACTTACCATGCATGTGCATACCATTGCAAGGTTATCCCTTGGTCACAGGTGTTACACCATATGACCACACACCTAAGCACAGGAGGAGCTAGTTATTCGAGCGTGCAAGCTATTAGGTCATTGGCCACATGGGGCCATATGACTAGGTTCTCTGCCGAGAAAAGGGGCCAGCATGCTAACAGTCCTACATTTTTTCCCTTTTGTGGGAATGGTTGCATATGCTGGTTTTTTGACTCTAGAATGTTGCGAGAGCTAGATTGGTCATTCATAGGTGTGTTTTGGCGAGAAGGTACAACAAACTTGAAGGGGAAAACTTCGAGGAGGTGTAACTTCTTCAGTTTTTGGCCAAACCACGTGACGAAAAATCCCAAATAGGAGTTTCTGGAAGTTTTGAACCCATTGAAGCCATAAATTTTGTATTTTGAGCACTATAAGAGAACTTTTTAAGCATAATTAAAATGATCCAAGGGAAGCTAGACTAGAAGATGTAGCCCAAGAGAGGGGTGAACTCCTTTATCATTTGTTGTGTTATGTGTTCATAATTGATAGTTTTTATCTGTATGATATGATTCTCATGATTAGGTAAAACTCATTGAATTTATGTGTTAGTAAATTGATCCAATTACCCAAACAAGTGCCATTTTACACTTGCAATTTAAAGAGAAAAGTCTACCTCATTTTAAAGATCTATTGGAAACAAATTCATTCCATTTCCAGATCAGTCACCCATGATATACTTTTCTCTGGCTATGGGGGATATTCACTCTCTATGTATTCCATCTCTAAAACATGTGTTGCATCATGACATTCTCAGTTGATCACAATCCCAATTATGCACTTATACCTACATGGACAAATTGTTTGAGACATAAGATTGATTTCAAGTCAGAAATTTCAGAAATGACTCAAAAAATTGTAATGTCCCCTTCCAAGTGATATGGATTATTCAATATCCTATACGACTCCTGTAGGTTATAGTCAACAAGGAAAACGGGAGTCAAGGATGTGTCACTAGGTAAAAATATTTTCAAACCCTAAAAGTGACATTAAATAAAATAAACAATTATATTTAATGGGATTGGAGGGAAAATAAAGTGAAGATTTGATTTGGTCAAAAATGGGGGAAATATATAGAAATTCCAAAGGAAGGATAAATAGAAGAGAATCCATTCCCCTTAGAATTAATTTTTGATATTTTATCGAGTTTTCTTGTAGCCAACATTTTCATTGGGGTTTTGGGAAAAACCCTCCCACTGCAGGTTTAGTTTCTATGGTGCAATATCCACCCTACCTAGACAAGAGGGGGATCCATCTAGAATCCTAATTTGAGTTCATTGTGGTGCTTGGTTTTTTTCTAGAGAGAATTTGAGGTCATATAATTTTGTGAAGGGGTTTTCCGTAAATTTCTAGAGGAAAATTTCCATCATGGCCATAGGTGTTAGGAGGGTTTCACACACCTGGGAAAAGAGGAATCCATGCAGGTTGAAATAGGTTCATCTCGCGAGGCCCTACTAGACACCTTGCAGGCATCTCACGAGGACCCCTATGAATTGGGGTTTTTCAGTAGCTTGCTGGATTGGTTCTGAGAAGATATGTGAAGCAATTGGAGGACCGACCGTAGAGTAAATGAAACTAGGGAAGAGTAGAGGAGGGGTTGAAGAGAATTGTGCTTCATATCTTGGCATCATTCTAGGTTCCATTATGTTGTTTCTATAGTAGATTGTGATGCTTCCTAGAAGACATTAGTTTTTGTGCTTAGTAGTAGCCTATTGTTGTTATTACATCCCTTTTTTATCATTATACTAATTTTTGGGAGATTCCATCCATAATAATATGCCATTGTTATCTTCTCTATTCTATGTGTAATGGGTAAATGATCTATGTTTTGGAACTTCCAACAAAACTGATAAAAAATGTTTGATAAAATCACACAAAGAAGAATAATAAATTTGGGTAGCACACATATATTTCCCATATATCTTAGTTGGGAACATTACGATGGTATCATAGTTGGTGATTCTTACATCTTGTGATTACATTTATTCGTAGGAAGAAAGGGCGTGGAGGAATCCCTCTAAGTTCACCTGAGAGAGAAATGGAAGAAAACCAAACTGAGTTATAAATTGAGGGAAACATGGAGGATAACCGGGAGGTTAAATGAGACCCGATGCTTGGAATAATGAATCAGTTGAACATAAGTCAGGAAGAAGCTAACCAAAACCAGGTAGCAACTGCTAAGAGATAGGAAGACACGTGGAGAACCCAACAATAGAGCCTTATGGAAGTCCTACAATTGGTAGGAAAAAAAGGATACATAGGACCAAATTAATGGCAGTTAGGGAAGAACTCATGCAGAGGGTAGAAATACTTATATCCCAACACAAATTTACTTATATAAATTTAATAGAAGGGATTCCATACCATTGTTACCACCATTCCCTGAGGAGCAACCTATTGGGGCATAGGAACCACAAAATAATGTTGAGCAGGTCTCTAGATACCACACAGAATATTATTCATTAGAGGAGGAATTTGGGAAGATATTTCTTACAATGATTACTACAACCTCGTGATGAGGAACAAACCAAGGGGGGCGTGGTACCCTCCTAATGTTGATCTGGTGTGTAATATAGGAAAAATGGTAGTCCCATATTTTGACGAATCGACCAAAACCATAGCTAAAGCATGAGTGCACATGTTGGATATGTATTTCCAGCTTAACCTGATGACATAATCAGAGGCCATCAAATTTTCTACCTTACACTTGGATGGAGAAGCTCATGAGTGGTGGTTCCATGGGTTGGTAACACTAGGGCATTCCAACATCACATCATATGAGAATTTTACCCAGAGATTAATGTATAGGTTTGACAGGAAATATCCTGAGATACACTTCAGGCAATTGACATAGTTATATCATAGTAGTTCACCTGAAGCATACATCGTAGAATTCTATAGGATGACAGTAATGGCGACCAATATTTTGGAGCAAGGGTTAGTGATGTTTTTCACAGAGGGTCTAGATGAACCCTTGAGAGGATGTTTGAAGGCCTATAGTCCACCCTCACTAAAGTAATCCATCATGAAGACTTGGGATATGGATCACACAATAACCAAGAAGGACCTAGTAAAACCATTAATTCCACATAAGGTTTAATCGATGTATTTTCCCTAGAAGACATGGACAGGAAAAGACTAGATGGACGAAGAGACTCAGACAGAGCTAGAAGGAACAAGCTTTTCTTTAGATGAAAATACCCATGGGATTTGGGCCACCAATTTATGGGAAAGGGGAAGGTCCATTATATTGTGGTGTTATCTGATGAACAAGATAAAGGAAAGGAGGAGACCCTTTGCATTCTATATGGTGGACAGAGTAATGATGAGACACCACACCTTTAGATGACAGAGTAGGCCACATTGTAGGAAGGGGTCAAGAAGGTAACCATTGCCACACTATCAGGAGTCCCTAGGTATTATACCTTCCATATCAAGGGAATTATGGAGGGACAGAGAGTTACTACACTGATTGATGGTGGGTTCACACACAACTTCATCGATGCAACACTGATTACTAGGAGACAAATTCCCACAAAGGAATTTGAGGGATTTTAAGTAGTGGTAGCATATGGGTACAATATGACTTGTACCCAAAGGATTATAGGGTTGTATGTAACAATGGGAAACTATACGTTGACCAATGAATTTTATGTGGTGGAATTAGTAGACACCAATATGGTGTTGGGAGATTCATGGACACCAAGGATCAAAAAGTTATCCTGAGGGATATGTCATATGGAGCACCCATGGTTCTGTCTAATAAATGCATGGAAGCCATATTTAGACATGGTGATGTGGCATTCACAACAAAGTGTTTGATCACAACACATAAACTATTCCAGGACCATCATCATTACCATGTGGATATAGATGAGTTAATTGGAAATAATTATAAGGTATTCAAGCCAATGTGATCATGGAGACCACTAAATAGAGGATTCAAGAACATCATTTAGTTAGAGGAGGGGTCCAATCCAATGATTACTACACCATACAGGCACCCAAAGAAGTTCAAGGATGAAATAAAGAAGGCCATACAATAACTGTTGGAGATGGGACACACCCAACCTAGCTCTAGTCAATTTTCGCCTTCAACAGTATTGTTGAAGAATAAAGATGACATGTGGATTATGTGAATTGACGGTAAGGTTATAAATACGAAGACTATTAAGAATACATAACCAATAACTAATATTGACAAGTTTATAGGTGAGTTACATGAGGTGACTTATTTTTTGAAGATTGATGTTCGATCGGGGTACCACCAGATCAGGGTGAGAGAAGAGGAAATCCATAAGACAACATTCAGATGTCACTATGACCATTATGAGTTTGTAGTCATGCCCTTCTGTTTTACTAACATACCAACTATCTTCTAGTCATGAATGAACCATATCTTCAACAAATAGTTGAGGAAGTTTCTACTGGTGTTCTTTGACGACATTTTGATCTACATTGGAACTTAGAAGGAACATTTGTGGCATGTGGATGAGATTCTCACCATTATGGAGGAACATTCTCTTTTTTCTAAGGATGAAAAGTGAAAATTTGGGTTGACAGACATCCTCTATCTAGGGCATGTGATTGGTGTTGAGGAAATGAAGGTGCATCAAGAGAAGATCCAAATGATCCTAGACCGGCCCACCCCCAGTTTGATCATAGAGTTGTGAGGATTCTTCAGGATATGTAGTTATTACAGGTATTTCATAAATGGATTTTCACAACTATGTGCACCCTTGATATATTTCACCAAGAAAGGAGAATTCAAATGGTCTGAAGAAGAACAAGTGACATTCAACATGATGAAGAAGATAATGAGAACCTGCCTAGTTTTAGCACTCCCATATTTCACACAATCTTTTGTATTGGAATGTGATGCATCCAGAGAAGGGATAGGAGCAATATTGATGCAGGACAAATAACCAATAGCTTTTGAGAGTAGAAAACTCAGGGAACCAAAGAGGATCTATCTTATATATGATAAGGATATGTTGGCCATCATGCATTCCTTGGCCAACTTTAGAAAGTATCCAATGGGAGGATTCTTTGTGGTTAGGACTAACCACAACAACTTGAGATACTTTTCGGAGTAGTGGGACCTGAACAAGAGACAACAGAAATGGGTGAGAAAGGTATATGAATATGATTTTGACATTGGATATTTTAAGGGGAAGAATAATATTTGTTGATGCCTTATCGAGGAGACCTACAACCATCTCTATGACAGATATTTCAGTAGACTGGAAGTCCACTCTCTTTGTAAAATACTCCAAGAATAAATTCACTTGTAAGTTGATGGAGGGTAGTATTTAGAATGACATATACAAGGTATTGGATGACAACATCTACTACAAATATAGGATCTATCTCATCCCCAATTCCACACTGAAGGATAATATTTTTAGGGAAACACATAATGCACCATTGACAGGGCATTAGGGGCACTTGAAAATCTACAGGAAGGTTAGGGATAAATTCTTATGGAAGGATCTCAAAGGGGATATACTTTGTCATGTGAGGGAATGTATGACTTTCCAATAGAACAATTCATAGTTCACCCATCCTGTAGGACTTCTCCAACCCTTACAGATCCCAAAACATAAATGGGAAAGCATCTCCATGGACTTCATCACATGATTACCGAAGGTGTAGAGCATGGACTGTATTTATGTGGTGGTGGATAGGTTGAATAAGTATGCAAAATTCTTTGCTATTCCTATGGAGCATAACACATTTTAGGTAGTAGATCTATTTTTTAGGGAAGTGTTCAGACTCCATGGCCTAGCAAGGAACATAGTTAGTGACAGGGATAAAAGGTTTATCAGTGCATTTTGGCAGGAGTTGTTCAGGTTATCCGGGACAGAGTTGACACCTAGCACTAGATATCATCCCCAGAGAGGTGGGTAGACTGAGATAGTAAATAAATGGGTAGAATGATACCTGAAGAACTACGTGTCAGGGAAGAAACAAGCATGGATAAAATGGTTGCATCCATGTGAGAATTTCTACAACACCACTTATCACATGTCCATTGAGATGAACCCATTTAGGGAATTGGATGGATATGATACTACGCATTTTTTGGATTTGTTGTTTGGAGAGAGAAGAGATCCTAAAGAAAGGAATGGTTACATGAAAGTTATAGAATATTAAGAGTCATGTAGGAGAATCTACAGGCCGCTCAGAATCATTAGAAAATGTATGCATATATACATATAGTAGAATGCATCTTTGAGATTGGATATCTTGTATTTATCAGATTGAATTCATATAGAAAGTCATTGTTGATGACGAGTGGTGTAGAGAATCTCAATCCCCACATTAATAGACCATACAAAGTGATAAGGAGAGATGGGGAAGTGGCATACGAGCTAGAGCTACCAAAGGGTAGCATGATCCAAAACACCTTCCATGTGTCTTTCCTCAAGAAGGCATTGGGACAAAAGGTCACCGCTTCAACAGAACTTCCTCCACTAGATGAGGAAGGATAGATGGTTCTATCTCTAAGAGAATAGTTGATGTCAGGGAATGAAGACTTAGGATCCGGGTCATTCGAAAGTATTTGGTTGTATGGAGAGGATTTCCCGTAATATATTATACCTGGGAAGGGGAGTAGATTTTACAGCACCAAAATATAGAATTTCTTGAGGACAAGCAATTTTGGGAAGGGACGATTATAGTTACCCCTTCATAGTGATCAGGATGACTCAATATCCTATATGACTCCCAAAATCTATAGTCAACAAGGAAAAAGGGAGTCAAGGAGGTGTCACTAGGTAAAAATATTATCAAACCCTAAAAATGACATTAAATAAAATAAATAATTATATTCAATGGAATTGGAGGGAAAATAAAGTGAAGATTTGATTTGGTCAAAATGGGGGAAAGATATAGAAGTTCCAAATGAAGGATACATATAAGATAAACCCTTCCCCTTCGAATTATGTTTTGATATATTATTGAGTGCTCTTGCAACCAATTTTTTCTTTGGGTTTTTGGGAAAAACCATTCCACTGTAGGTTTAGTTTCGGTGGTGCAATATCCACCCTGGCTGGACAAGAGGGTGATTCATCTGTAATCCTTATTTGAGTTCATTGTGGTACTTGTTTTTGTTTTGGAGAGAATTTGAAGTCATATCATCTCACAAAGGGGGTTTTCAGTAAAGTTATGGAGGATATTGTTCATCATGACCGCATGTGTCAGGAAGGTTTTGTGCACATGGGAAAAGAGGAATCGATGTGGGTTGAGCTAGGTTCGTCCCACAAGGCCCCACTAGACACTAGACACCCCAAAAATGTCCCATGAGGACCCCTGTGAATTGGGGTTTTGTAGCAACTCATCGAATCAGTTATGGGAAGATATCTGAAGCAATTGGAGGACTGACTACAACAAAAATGATACAAGGGTAGAGAAGAGGAGGAATTGGAGAGAACTGGGCTCCATATCTTGGAATCATTCCAAGTTCCATTGTATTGTTTCTATAGTAGATTGTGATGCTTCCTGATAGCCATTAGTTTTTGTGCTTAATAGTAGTTTGTAATTGTTATTACAACCCTTAGTTATTATTGTATTTATCTTTGAGAACACACAAAGAAGAGTAATAAACTTGGGTAGAATACATATATTTCCCATCTATCTTAGTTGGGAACATTACAATAATCATGTGTAGAAGGTTGAAAGGTAGAATCCCAAAAGTAAGTTTGCGAATAAAGTTCTCGGGTGACACGTTTCATGATCAAGTCAAATTATCTGAATCCATGTGTTTTCTTAGAGCCATGTTATTCTCTTTAGGTGAACATAAACTTCGACGATTGAGATTAGTTCCTATTACCAAGATTCCAGTAGAGAGGCAGAGTAGACTTAGCTTGAATGTTGGTCTATCGAATGGAAGCTCTCCTTTGGGAAGAAACTAACTATGGTTTTAATGACCATCACTTCTACTGCACAAAAAAATATTTAAAAACCATTCTCCTTGAATCGGGTTGTAGAGCATCCGATGATACTCATGCAAGTGAATGTAAAACTTGTTGTTTGGTTTGTGTTTTTTGTTTTGGATGAGTTTTGAAATATCATTCTTTGTGATCCTTCTCATTATAACTCCCAGAACTTCATAAAATAGTGCCTTGAATATATTCATCAAGATTTTCATGGCTGGGCTCAGATGTACCCACTCATTGAAAAAATAGAAATTCCAATTCTAAATACAACATAAACATCATGAAATAAAACCCCTAGTGAGATCAAGATGAAAGCAACCAATCAAATAAATTCATGAGCAAAGTAAAAAAAGATCATATTAAGATAGATAACCAATGAAAATCAATTCATTAGTCCAATTCAATAAACTGCGATCTAATTTTTTGAAGAGTAAAGCAATAGAGTGAGCAATCAGATCAAGACAATTAAATATGAGTCAATGAGCTTCAAATGACACATTCAAATTTCAACAAAGATGAAAGCATATCAGTCAAGATACCTAAGTCATTAAGGGAATCCTCCCAATCTGAAAAATATTATTCTTCATTCTCATAATGATAAACACATGATAATAAGAATATGGTTTCATCACTTTCATATTTCAATACCAAGGAGAATATATCTATCTTGTCACTCGAAATGATCAAGAAAACCAAATAACCTTAAAACTCAAGCAGTGCAACAAACAACATCAAAATGTTTGTGTGTATGTTCTTTGCAATTGGCAGTCCCAAGCACATTATTTTTATAGAACGACAAACACATCGATGTCCATACTCAACATACACCATTATGAAAGAGTTAAGGTACAAAGGCCCCAATCTGCTATAAAATTTTGAATTTCTTCCGAACAATTCAATAATTTACCTTTTGCATTCTTGAAATAAGTTCCATCATAAAAGGTTCAAGTCTATAGAAAAAAATACCTGAAGAGAATGTTTGTAACAAATTTTTAGCTCACCAATCTTTATTTTTGAGAACCAAGAGAGTGGATTCGTGATAATCAAGGATGTGAACAACCATTGTGGTTCCTTCAATCTGGTTTCCATCTTGGCCAAGATGTAAAGTATTCCTTAATAGATATTCTTTCAGCATCGTAAGATAACCAGTTGTCCAACTATCAATGTTAGAGTGAATTCTATTGAAACATGTGACTCTCACAGTTGAACTTCTCAAAGAATTCCCACACATGGTTTCCTCATGAAGATGGATGAAAAATAAGTTTAATCCAAACTTTTAGTCAAACAAGAAAAATGAAAATAATCAAATGAAAATAATAAACCTTTGATGAAAAAAAAAACTTAGACTAAAGAAATTCATCACAAGCTACAAACTAAACTGTCAACAATTGGTTTCCTTTATTGAAGAAATCAAGACAAGTCCAGATGTATGATATATAAACAAAAATGAAAGAAAACCTTTAAACTATACAGGAAGGAAGGAAGAAATGAACTATGATACTCCTATTCCTACTTTATCCTACACTGGATGAAAGAAGGCCAAGTGAAAGCACAATGTCAATGCAACCAATCGAGTAACTCCAAACCTACAACCACATGTTTGCCAAAAGTCAGTTGAAGACATTGGATTAGTGAAAGATCAAAGATAGGAGGAATTGATTCAGGAAAATATCCACCCAACATGTTAAGTTTGGTAGTTTATGATTCATCAGAAATCTAGACATGTACGATTCCTCCAACGAAGACTCAATCTCATCATAAAATTTACAATGATTAGCATAGGTCTATTAGAAGGGAATACAAATTAAGTGACATACCCAATGAGACTCATAAATGAAATTTACATGCAATATACCTTGTGAGAGAGTCTCAATGTGGGTGATGTTAGCATTAGATGTCACCTTTATACTGTTATAAAGGTAATCCTAGTACCCATCAGGATATCAAAGTAAAAGGATAGATTTAAATGTGAGAATGGGTCAAACTAACATGGATTAAAACTCATTCCAGTAAACAAAATGAATGACTATGCTCCAACAGGGAAGGGCTAAAACAAACTCCAATTGACAAATCTTGCACAAATGAATAGAATAAATAGAGGAGAACATTGAATTAAATAACACAATTCCACTTCCAGCTAAATTGAATTATTTACTGAAGAAAATCTCATAAATTAGAAACCTTCTAATCCAGAAATATAGAGTACTTGCATGGAAAAAATCACAATGTATGCAATGAATCATTCACTGCACCAAAATGTAAATAACACTGTAATGAATAATTTAAAGACAATATTCCACAAAAGAAGAATACAAAGAAAATGTTGGGATAAAACAAAGTTGATCTTGCATTTTCATTAGAGTCATTCAATCCAAATACATAGTCTTCTTAGTTTCAAAATCATAAAGAGAAGTATGAGCCTCGGTCTCCAATCATTTGAACCCTTCAAAATAGTTACATCTTAAAATATATATCCTTACACATGTTATTTTCCTTCTAGGTGTTCAAAATATATTTGTTACATTAGATTTCATCTACTTAGGAGTTCATTTTATAGGATAACAATACAAAATATATCAAACTCCTAAAACCTAGGATCCTATCTACATTCATAAATACAATAAATCCAACACATGATGCATGATTTAGAAAAGCTAGATCGATGGGACATCTGTCTTTCATGATTAACTAAAATGTTGGAGGAAGTTGATACACAGGTGGTAGCTTAAATCCTCAATCTAAGGTTGACTATGTGAATTTGTAGTGAACTAGTGGAATCTACTGCAAAAAGTCCATTTTAGCAGTTTCACAGTGAATAACTGGAAATTGTTGTGAAAACTTTGTTTATCAACTGTTTTGGATTCTACAAATTGTTGCTGGTGTGAAAAACTTGTAAGGTGGTTGTCTGCATCTTTCTCATTCCTTAACCTTTCTTTGGACCTGGCTATTAGTCAAAAATATAATTGAACCATCAAACATCATAAGACAAAAGTGGCCTTTAGGGTTTGTAGCAACACATAACCATATCCTTCTAAAACATGGTGCAATTTTCAAAAATGAGCTTCCTCTATCTTAATTGAATGTTTCCTATGCTAACAAGTCCAGGTTCTTCTTTGCCACTTGTTCTCTCAATTTTTGCAACTCTCTTTTCAATATCCTATTCTCATATTTCAGAACCATATTCTTCTTGTAGACATTCTTCACTTGATGGTGCAAGGGAAATGATATTTTGACCATGTTTATGTTTTTCTCAATAACTACGTCACAGCTATCCAAGTGCTCTTTTATTTTAATTTTCATTTATCTATTTTCCTGCTTCAGTTGAGCAATTTGAAATTGTGCATCCTTCAACATATTTCTGATTCTCTTGACTGTCTGATTGCTTGCATCTGGTGGAGACCATGTTTCAATAATTTCTACACAATGAACAGGGGTTTGAGATGCACCTTCTGTCATAGGAGTTAACTACCTTTTTGTTTACCTAGTTAGAGGTTTTCAAGGTTTAGGCATTTTCACTGCTTCAACAATGAATTCAAGCTTTCTCTTACTTTTCTTACTATAAGAGGTATCTATCACATCTTCAACATTCTTAATAACCTTCTCTAAAGATTTCTTCTCTTGATCATTTTTCCTCTTTGACTTACCAGAAGTTGTTTGAACTACTTTCTCAGTTGAGAAAGAGGTTTTTCTCTTTGTCTGAGGAGTACTTATAATATCTGCACTAAAACCTGATGTGGACAAAAAGGTGTCCCAATATCCACTTGTTTTATTGATCTCATCTAAGACTAGGAGCTTGATAAGGCTAGAATGAAATATGCTACTTTCAACTAATTTAGATTTAGCTTGCACCTTATCATACATTTTACCCAAGCTTCTGAAAAGATAAATGGGAAAATTCAGGAGTTTCTTACCAGTAAAATGAATGAGTAATTTGATATGGTACCGATACACCATGTTGAAACGCCCCTCACAGGTGAAGTATCTCTGAATTACTTTTAGCCTCTTATCAAAATATTTTGTCACTTGAATTATTAGAACTTCTTTAGATATATTAGGATCCTAATACTCTAGTTTGAAATAGTCATGGGAAAATGCAGAGTCAAGATCCATCCCCTTGAACCATCTCTCACCCTAACAAGGCATCTCTATAGTTGTTGTAATTATCTGTTTTGTTACCTGAAACTCAAGCGAGCCAACTTTGGTCTTGGCACCATCAAAATTCAGTGAAAAATCATTAGCTACCTCTATGTTCCTCTTATGCAATTTCTCACAGAAAGTGATGCATCCTACTCTCTGAAAAGATTCTCTAGTAAAAGGATCAGAATTAACCAACTTCATGTCATACGGTTCAGATCTCACAATTTCACCTCCTTTGTAGATTTTTTTCTTTTGCTGTGCAGATTCCATAATTGTTAGAGGGAAATAGTATGAGTAGGGAAAACTTGGATGGCAACTAGCAATCCAAATTGTACAAGAAAATTCAGGGTGCTGGGGTTTACTGCTAAACATGGTTTTAGAAAAAAAAAAAAACGTTTTGGAGCAAGTGGGAAATTGATATAGGCTAATAATTTTAGAAAAACAAGACCAAAATGGAATGGAAGGAAATATCAGTAATCAAGTCTAATTATGGTTGAAAGGTAAATTCTCTGTGTTGCTGGGCAAGAACAGGGTTTTGACAATCAATGGGATTTTTTCACAATGAGGAGGTTTTTGGGATTCAAATGGGTTTTTCGTTGCGAATGAGACACTAGAGAGAATGGGATTTAATATATAAAACTTGAAAATGATAGGAGATATTCAACAATCAAAATATTAATGGGAAGAAACATAACATCGACCGCTATAGGAGTTTCCAGAACGATCTCATAAAATGGCAACGAACACAGTTTCACAACAAATAAAACTTGAACCTGTTTGATAGCTGCAAAATGATCCATATCTCTTTTTGAAACTCACTCATCATGAAGAGAAACAAAAAACAAGACTTTACTAACTCCCACATCTGAAACTCATGATTACAAATCGTCAGTGGATTATGCAACGATTTGACTTTTAACAGTTTGATGTTGCGAAACATTAGGAAATTTAGTGACGAATTATGATTTGATTGGAGACAGACTATGGAATTATAACTTTATTTTTACAACCTTGATAATCTTTGATCTATGACATGACTCTCCCTTGGGACTCTCCAAAAAAATAATGAAATGACTCTTAATTGATCCATTTTATATGATGACATCAAGAAAATATCAGGGATATGTGACTTGACCCTATAAACCAAATATAAAGAAAGTTCAATAAATTACTTATTTACCCACATACAACTCAAAACCCAAAAGAAGGACTTAATAAGACTTAACCTAAAGCTATAAGAAAATCACCTAAATGACTAAGAATTAACACATGATCTTAAAAAGATCAGTGGTATTCTTACAAAAAAATAAGCAAAAAAAATAATAAAAGAAGTAGATTTGACTCTGATACATTTCATGTGCTAATAGGTGACATCATTCATTCTAGGGTTCGAAGAAAGACAATGAGCACTTGACATAATGATAAGTTGGAGTTGGAATTCCTCAGGATCCATGCAAGTCTCCTTGGGTTCAAATTTTACATAACCCACATGTTGGGAGGAGACATGATATATGATAGTTTGAGAGGAGCATTGAATGAAATATGACTCCAAGCCTTCTCCTATAACATCATTAACATCATGAGAGGAGATATCAAGATGATATCATTTCTTGGGTTATCTCAATGTTTCTTGTGATTTGATGGGTTGTTCATTTGTTGTGACTTCTTCATGTGAACGAGAAAAATCATTATGTTTGGCATACTTTAAATTATATATTGTTAACATCTGTGCATCAATGTCATAAATTTCAGATTATGTAGGACCACTGAATGATATGTTAGTACTCATATTTAATTATGAAACAAAAAAGTAGTCATCGAAAACAAAGTTATCGAGATCAAATGATCAAATATGGATTCATCAATTTTTGGAAATGGAACGTAATTTAGAACATCATTTCTCATAGATGGACTATCATGAAGAATGATTTATTGATCAGTTAAAGATGAGAAATATTCTTGTTCTAGTTTATCATTCATTGCTTCATCATTGTATGGAAAGTGTACAAGATGCACTGCATGATAAATAGGTGGGTTCTCATGTGAGTGATTAGAATCAAATAAATTTGTATAAAGAGATTGAAGTTATTTGGATTTTGAAAATGACAAGATTTATTTAATATGAGATTCATCACAGACCAAAGTATGTTCATGATTTTCTAAAGGGAAGATAGTAGATGGTTCACACTTCGGGGCTAAGGGTTTTGAGATTTCCGGTAAGAATTCCCCCATAGATATGAAAAAGTGTTTGTTAGAGATAATGAAACCTGTATCCTTCATGGTTAGATCTGAATCTCATGAATGAGAGATGATTTGAGTGCCTAGATCGTGCCCTTTGAGAATAGAAACGAGGCATGCAAACCAATCCAATATTTCTTCGTCGGATGATTTGTCACTTTCAAGAAATATGCAATAAATTTCCATGACTCTTTGAAATAAATCATCCACAAGTTCGTTTCCAAGTCTATGGGTTTCTATGAGTTCATTAAATATTTCATCATAAACATAATCTACATGAGCAAAATTGAATATTTCTATGAATTGTCTCCAACTATGAATCGATTTTGTTGGCAATGTCCTAAACTAGGCTTTAATATGCCCTTCAAATGTGAGGATAAAAAATTGACATATTCCATTGTCCAAAACAATCTTAAGATTATTTTGGGTGATGTTAAATTGATTGATATGCATGAATGCAAAGACATTCTCTTAACCATCGAATTTGGGGTTTAACAAAAGATCAATTGTCTTGAATAGGATCCCTGTGGTGGACCTCGGAAGACTCAAAGGGTCATCCCATACATAGATATAGAGATGAGCAATGTGATGGTTAAAATTTAAGTGAAATGACTCCACATGGGCAGGCTTGTCATATGGCCCTTCTTCTATTGCCAATTATATTGATGAGGGAAAAATCACCCTTTGTCAACAACAAGGGCTACCCCCGATAAGAAGTCCCAATCAAACCTATCACCATTTGGAATAGGGAACCCATCCATATTATGTCCTGGTAGCCATTTATGGTTTTGGTTTTACCAATTGCGACTCGATCGAATGATGAAGGTTTCCTAAGATAATGTATGAAATGCAACTAATCTAAGATGCATGCATCCTAACTAAACTAAGGCAACCAGAAAGTAAACATAGAACCAACCATGCTCTTATCAAGAGCCTAGGAAATAATTCACACAAAGAAAATACAAGAACATGAATAAACAACTGTAAACACATAGTATTCTAGCATTTAAACAATCATTTACGGTTCTACACTCACAATTTTAGACAAACATTCTCTAAATAACATAAATAAGAATGCATATATCATACATAATAATAGTCTGCAATATGAAGTACATTCTTACACAACTTGAGTGTTGAGAAAACAGATAGGAGAGTCCACAATACTTCCAACACAATAATCAAATCTCTCCAAAAAATATCTTGGACAAACCGACTTTTCCTCATTAAACTTTTTAGTAATAGTACATGAAATCTCCAAGGAAGGCTTGTCAATTTTAGTTAACACGGTATTTTGTCCCAAAACAATTATATGAGTGTATACAATTCTTTAAAATTCAAAATCCCTTTTCTTGGATACAATCCTCATATTTATTTAAGTTCAATGTGACTCTTGGCCTTCCTCCTTCCCCATGACCGTTCATTTACAAACTTTTGTCCTTATTCTCTTTGCAATGACAAGAGAACAAAGATAGAATTTACATTTCGGATTTGTCTCTTAGTGTTGGTAGGCCATCATATATTTTTACTATAGTTTACCTCATCCACCATGAGGATTGGATTGGACATTGGGAGATTCGATCATCATAGGGTTCGAACTCGCTCTTTAGTCACTTGAGTTCAATTATCTTTGCTACTCCCCACTGCTATGAAACTTGTTTTTTTTGTTGTTTCTCTATTGTATTTGGTTGTAGATTGAATTGAGAGGATGTTGAGTATGGCCTTTCCTTGAAACTGGTACCTGGCACCATTCAACATGAAACAAATAAGTGACCTCAGAATAACCTCAAAATAAACTATTAAAAGCCAACATTTGAACCCATTGAACTGGAATATTAATTAATTAAAATGTCATATAATACTCTCTAAATTTGATCCCTAGTTCCTATGCTTACGGTTGATGTGTTTTGTTCCTAGGGGATGTTAACAAGGTTCCATATCTCAATCCTAAAATTGCATAAAATTGTTGAGGAATTTATCAAATCATATATCTTGAAGTTTGTATATATTGTAAATACCTTTCCAATGGTACAAGGAATGCGCAAAATGGGCATCCAAGTCAAAATTTATGGCCAAAATATGAAAGAAATTTCGGTAGGGTCTAGTCCCTTTTTCATACTAGTTCATGGGAACTCCTCCGATGTAAACCAAATCACTTTCAACAAACTATTTCAGTCTAAACCAGAGCACTTTAAATAAACTCCTCCAGTGTAAACCAGAGCACTTTGAACAAACTATTCCGCTGTAAATTAGATCACTTTGAATGAACTCTTTTGGTGTAAACAAGAGAACTTTAAATGAACTCCTATGGTGTAAACCGAAGAACTTTGAATGAAATCCTCGGGTGTAAATCAAATCACTTTGAATGAACTCTTCTGGAGAAGTTTGAACTAACATTCAGAGGGGTTTTAACTAACTTTCATAGGACTTTGTGGGAACTCCCCCTTGTCTTTTGGAGCACTTTGAACGAGCTCCTCTACTGTGAACCAAACATGTTCCTATAATCTTCTCTGACATGTAGGAAGACAAATAAAAATAAAATCTAAGTGTACTTTTACTGCGAGAAACAACAAGATCTTGAGTTCAAAAGTCCAAAACTTTCTCATCCGATGTCAAGTTTAGGCACCATTTTTTTCAGTGCAGAGAGAAGAAGTAGGGGATTCTAGTGAGATAACTTACAAATTCGTTCAAGTATTTGAGTAGATTCATGTTTAATGAAGGTCACGGTGAACAAGTCTTGCTCGACGAAAAATATTTGGTGATCGTTCTAGAACTTTCAGGCCTCAGATTTTAATTCTATTAGTTGCATTGGAATAATAATGGAAAAAATCATATAGATGTCTCATTTCAAGGATGAAAAATTAACTTTGAGGAACACCAAAAAATTGTGCTCAAAGGCATTTTTTAATGAAATTACGGCTCTTGTTCTTGTTGTTTCTTTACCTGGATACAATTTTGTCAGTTCCTATTTCATCTATGTTGTATAATATTTTATTTCATCCATTGAAAATCAGGTAATGTGTCAGTATCATAGAAATATAAATCTGTGAAAACAACCAACTGATGTTCGGAGCACTTAACATTGTTTAGGAGCTAGGAGGACCAATTTTCTTCTAAGATGCATTTAAGATCTAGTGAAATACCTACAAATGCTATAGTTAAACAATAGAATGATATATGACACTTTAATGATCATTTTTAGTCATAAAATGAAGAAGTGAAAAACGTGCTTGTTGGTATGCTATGCATAATGAAAACTGTTGATGACACAAATAAACTCAATTACAACTGCAACATGATGTGGATTAAGTGAGGTAGGAAATCAATCACTAGTTATCCTATTAGTCATGAAATTATTAATCATTGGAAATTATAGGATCCTGACTATCAACACAACAAGAAGGATTTGAGATGGAAGAGAATAGGAGAGGTTTTAACATGAATGTGGGTCTTGCTGAAAGAGTCAATGTTGGTAAAATAAAGAAGATCCCTTCGATGTGCTTAGTGTTGATGAGGGGTTTACAATTTATTGTTGGAACATCGAAGAGGGAAACTCATCGAAAAGTAGTACATCGGTGAGGGAGAGATGAACCTCTCTAATATGCAATGTATCAGGGATAAAGGAAGGTGCGTAACTGATATATGATGTATCACTGAAGATGAGAGGGAACTTGTTGATAGTGTGTATCATCGGGTTAAAGTGATATGAAAAGGCGTGGAAAATTGAAAATTATGGAGGGTGAAAATAAATACTTGATCTTTTCCACTTGCATGAGAGAGAATGAGAGGATTTTCAAAAGAAAAGTTTTGTGGGGGGGGGATTTATTCTCTTAGGGAAAAAATAAGAGAAGAAATTAGGGATGGTGTTGTACAGGCATAAAAATATGGTATATGATAAACATGACACTTCAACCTTGATGATTGTGATATTTATATGGATTGCAGTGTACCATTAGGTTGGAATCCATGATGGTGTAAGATAATTTATTGTTGACACCCTTTCAATATATTTATATCCATAACCGTTGAAAATTATATAGCCACATACTACATTGAATTAAGATTTGGGAATTGCTATTTTTGTTTGAACCAAAAAATACCATGTGACATTGGATATGAAGAGACCTACTTTCATATGACATTGGAAAGTGACACACATAGTACTTCTCTTGGCCAAATGAAACCACACACAATTATGCATTGTTGTGGTATTAAAGGTGTATAGTTTCCAAAATACAAATAGAGGTGTTTGAGGTACAAGTGTGGCTAGTAAGGGGTTGTTGAAGGGCCTATAAACAAGACAAGAGGAGCATATGGGGCATAGTGCATGCAAAAATGTACAACAAAAGATGCTAGTTGACTAAGAAATTGCAATTACTATTACCATTATTATTATGGTGTATTAATATCAAGAGTGACAAAGGTACCAATGGACACTTGGTAGCAACATTCCATTTCCACTACCTCTCCTCTTCCTTCTCCAAATAATCATACAATTCCTTCATTGGTCTTGAGTGTTTTAGGAAATTTAAAAAGGAAATTTAAAAATTAAAATAAGGAAAGCCCCAAAAGAAACTTGCAAAAGGGATGAAAATTAAAGGCATGGATCTAAGAAATATTTGACAAAGTAGTAAGGATTTTCCTTAGTAATCTCTTCCAATTAAAATAAATAAAGGACATAGAAATCAAACAATTATTACTTTGGTATAGGCTCTAAAAGATACCCAAGTTATGAAGTCAATCAATTGAAAGCTTGAAGAACATCATAAGATTAAAAGGAGGGGTCCCTAAATTTTAGAATTATGGGGAAAACATTTAGGGCTCAATAGATGATGACACACTAAGAAAATCCATGAATATCTATGGAAACAACATTGTAATATGAGTCAATAAAGAACCTACCACATTTGATCAAAATGACTTGAATTTCAGAGTGGGTTCTGTTGGCAGCAATAATATAATCTCTATTTTTACAAGCTGCCTACACAAGGTCTTTAAACTCTCGTTACTCATCACAACCTTTCTCACTAAACAACACTTGTCACTTGTCGCTTTCTACATACCTGCTTTTCAATTTTTGTTTTCATGACTATAAGCATGAAAAATCATAGCTGGAATTCACACTTGATTTCGATTTTTTATCAAAGGATAACTGTTCATATGGTTTATTGTCGAATTGTCGTCTTTCGCTATGAACTTGATGATTTTCCTAGTTTATAACTCATTGGTCCTAGACTCTAGTCATTCCTTGGTTACATAAGTATAAAACCTCCACTCTTTTAGTGTTCGATTAATATCAATGGGGTTTTGATTCATAATTTTTTTTTTTATGGTTCGATGTCTATTTGATACATTAATCTTTGTGATCAAGTCATGGATATGCATACTATTGGTTTCAACTTCTCTGATCCTTATGCGTACTAATGTGCCAAGGTGTTATTTTACATACAATGCGATATTATTAATCTGCATGGCCTCAATCTGCACAACCTCTTTCACACGCATGGTAATTAACACTCCTGCCTACCATTTTGAGCTGTCTTTGCATTGCATTGAGGAAACTCGGGGCTATGGCTCTGTGTTTTCTCTATCAAACCCTACCTCTGATTCCCATGTTGATTACTTTCTATTAGCCATGGATCCTGTGGTGAGGATTGAGCCTAACGACATCCAGACCTTGTTATCATTTGACAATGCCAGAGATGACTTAGAAAGGAATGGATGGCATGTGTTTATTGAAAAGTTCGAGGGTTTTAATGTAAGAGTTGCTCAATAATTCACATTGACATTCGACGGTTGCAGTGCAAAAATAGGACACGTCCAGCTTCAGTTAAATAAAGATTTTATAAGCCAAGCTACTAGTCTACCAGCTGTGGGGAAAAAATGGTTCAAAAACTCAAAGGTTGAAGAGTTTCTCTGGTCATTGTTGTTCACCTCAAGGAGAATTACCAGCTGCGACCGAGGTATGCCTGTCTCAT
>JASDQU010103242.1:169801-192670 GCA_032191745.1 Picea mariana | reverse complement strand
CCTTATAAGGTGTTGCAAAAGATTGGTACTATGGCATACAAATTGGAGTTGCCTACATTTTCACGAGTACACCCAGTTCTCCATGTTTCATGCTTAAAGAAGGTTATAGGTGACAAGATCCCAGTTCACACTATATTGCGAGAACTTGACGAGGAAGGAAAAATCATATTGGAGCCTAAATCCATCATTGACATAAGAATTCACAAGTTGAGGAATAGATCCATTTCAGAGTATCTCATTAAATGGAGGAAACTACCGGATGTAGATTCCACTTGGGAAGATGAGTCTTTTATACAGAAGCATCCATAATAACTCAAGCATTGTGGAAAACACTTGTCTCAAGGGGAGGGGCATGTTAAGCCCTAATATTGGGTCACTACCCCTTGACTGGGGCATATTACATTAGTAATGTTATTTTATTTATGTCAGATTTATTCCATTAGTTGTAATTATACCTCCTAGTCTCCTATATATACCAAGGAGACATTTTCATTTTGAATCATCTGGTACTTGAACATTTATGTGGGGTAACAGGAGGTTGCTCCCTCGAAGAGGCTTATTATATGAAATTATATATTTTTCAAGGCGTTGAGTACTTATTTTGAGGTTTTTCTATGCTATATTGATATTTGGTGCTTAACAATGTCCCTATCATTCTACCATTTTTCACTCATTATATTCCCCTCATAATCCCAATTTAATTTTGGCATCCCTGTTCTGTAAAATAAATTAAAAGGATTGTGTAACAAAGACAAAAGAGATAACACATAAATGGTTGGCAACTGATATTTTGGTATTTTATTACACAATTAAATTATTTAATTAATTGCTAAGTAGTATTTGTGTATTTATGCCCTCTCATTATACCACCTTTCGCTCATTATAATACCTCCATAAGTCCCATGAAGCCTATCACACCCTGCTCACTTGGCGATTATTAAATGGTTTGTTGTGGATGGATTTGCATGTATCTCATGTCAATTTTTGAGACAATTTTTGATTCATGCAAGCAGAATGTCATGTATGGTTTATTAAGGGCTTAGTTACTGACGAAATTCTCCTACATGATGAGTTTCGTCAGTAGGGGAAGCCATGGAAAAAATAACAGAGGCCGAGGAAATAGGAACAAAGGGCGTAGAAGGCCTAGATTTTCCATTCATTTTGATGCTAATCTACATGAATTCAACCATTTGTTCCAAGCTGGGTTCTTTAACTGGATCGGGCAAGGAACATTACAACTTGTTGGCAGCAATAATATAATCTCTATTTTTACAAGCTGCCTACACAGGGTCTTTAAATTATCATTACTCGTCACAACCTTTCTCACTAAACAACACTTTTCACTTGTCACTTTCTACATACCTTCTTTTCGATTTTTGTTTTCATGACTGTAAGCATGAAAAATCACAGTTGGAATTCACACTTGATTTTGATTTTTGATCAAAGGATAATTGTTCATATGGTCTATTGTCGAATTGCCGTCTTTCGCTATGAACTTGATGATTTTCCTAGTTTATAACTCTTTGGTTCTAGAATCTAGTCATTCCTTGGTTACATAAGTATAAAACCTCCACTCTTTTAGTGTTCGATTAATATCAATGGGGTTTTGATTCATAAATTTTTTTAATGGTTCGATGTCTATTTGATACATTAATCTTTGTGATCAAGTCGTGGATATGCATACTATTGTTTTCAACTTCTCTGATCCTTATGCGTACTAATGTGCCAAGGTGTTATTTTAAGTAAAGCGCAATATTATTAATCTGCATGGCCTCTATCTACATGACCTCTTTCACACGCATGGTAATTAACGCTCCTGCCTACCATTTTGAGCTGTTTTTGCATTGCATTGAGGAAACTCGGGGCTATGGCTCTGTGTTTTTTCTATCAAACCCTACCTCCGATTCCCGTGTTGGTTACTTTCTATTAGCCATGGCTCCTGTGGTGAGGATTGAGCCCAACGAAATCCAGAACTTGTTATCATTTGACAATGCCAAAGATGACTTAGAAAGGAACGACTGGCGTGTGTTTATTGAAAATTTGGAGGGTTTTAATCTAAGAGTTGCTCAAGAATTCACATTGACATTTGACAGTTGAAGAGAAAAAATAGGAGACGTCCAGCTTGAGTTAAATGAAGATTTTATAATCCAAGCTACCGATCTACCAGCCGTGGGGAAAAAATGGTTCAAAAAATCAAAGGTTGAAGAGGTTCCCTGGTCATTATTGTTCACCTCAAGGAGAATTACCAGCTGCGACCGAGGTATGCCTGTCTCAGCTTTAAAAACTAGATGGCATGATCTGTTAGCTATTGTGAAACAGTTCATTACCTGTGAGGGGAGATATGGGTTGGTTTTCTTGTATCACTTGCGATTTCTTATGAGTTTTATCGATTGCCCCCTGAACATGCCCTATTTCCTCCTTCGAAGTCTATACAAGATGGAAAAGAGGTTTAAGAGACAGAAGTCTGATTCTAGTTTGTTCCACCATTGTTTAATCAAGATTATTATTATACATCAGTTGAAATAAAACAATGATTGTTGGGATGATTTTTTTGTTACGAAATGGTTTTGGTAGTAGTGAGTTGGGACAGGTTGACAAGCCTATCGTCACAGAAACCCTCGTGAAACCTACCATCTCTCCTCCTTCACTCTTGACCTATGATCCTATTTCTAATTTGGAACCCTCGACCTATCCTAATTCTACCCATCCCGACACTCTACCAGATTCATATCCTAAGAGTTGTGTTAAGACTGCTAAAAAATCCACAAGGAAAAAGTGTAAAGGCAACATCGATGTCAATTATAAGAGTAAAAGGGCCGCTTGTTGGGTTTCACGATGTGCTCGAAATAAAACCAAGACCTGTGCAAACCAAAACACAATTGTGGTAAGTGAGGATTCCAATTCGGAAATTGAAATATTCCTGGCTGAAGAGTATCCATATTCATATGGACTTTGCTCTGATAGACCCTACGATTATGTTACTAACTTTCTACCGTGTCTAAAGGACAATCCCGATTTCCTTGGAATCCTACTCAGTAATGAACCTATCTCCTTTATGTTATATCATTGGGATTCAATCACTACTGCTTCACGTTTACGAGAAGCATTTGTAGGACCTGTTTTAGGTTTGCCTCATCAAACAACAAGACTGGATGCTATACACAGGATGAATATTAGATCTAATTACAGGTTAGTTTGTGAGTTTTATTTCATTATTTTAATACAGAAATTTCCTGCAGTCTAAACATATTCTACTATTTATTATCTCTATTTTCAATTAGACAGTTTGATTTTTCATTTCTTGTTTATAAACATTATAAAAAAAAATATAAATTAAAAAGATTGAATGATAGCTTTGCTATTGTTTAATAAATCAATCAATATTTGATTTTCGCAGATTTAGATTAAAATTTTCATTATGTAAATGTTATACATATATTAGAAATAAAGCCATTTGTATATATTATACATATAATAAGTATATTTATATTATAAACATTATTTAGTAAACTGTAGATAGATATTAGATCTGTATATAATTTTCGAGTTAAGTTATCTTCTTTTCTTTAGTTTTGTTTTTTGCTTTCTTAGGACTTAGATCGGCTAATGAAGCTGCTAAACCCATCGAAGTGGATCAATCCAAACGGATTGGGTTAATTAGACAACCCCAGACCAGATTTATTCCTCCAGTTGATGAGCGGTCAATTTCGCCCATCAACAAATGGTGCTAGAAGGAGGGCCTGAAAATTATTAATGGCACGAGGTGGTCGTAAGGCTCCTCCACCACCTAGCCGCTCACCTATAGTGACTAGAAGTCATTCAGATGATAACATTTTCCCTCAAACAACAACCACATTAAATGACGATCTACGAATCACAGTTGAACCAGTAACTCCAAATCCCATGAGTGGTGACATATAAGAGATTGTTCGCTAATCTCTCATAAGAACACATAGTGACTTTGCCCGTTTAAGAAAACCAAATCGACCTTTGGAGCAACCAATAGACTTCTTTGATATCAGAGAACAACTTGGAGGCACTAACCTTACTTTAAACCCTACAGATCCAATCCTCACTCCTGCAGCAGGAGGATATGGTATACCACCATCACCACCTCCTTCATCTCCTTCTTCTTCTGGAGAATAATCCTTTGACGAAGGCAGTTCCTCATCCCAGCCTTCGACACCACCCACACCTATGTCCAACCAGAACAATCTCGCTAGACCCTGGCTCGACCAAGATGCAGTGGCCATACTTGGGCCTCAACATCCCTTACCCAAACACTCGGAGAAATGGCTCCCTAAATTTGACCCAGACTCCAAACAGATCGCCGAAGATCACATCAAAAAGTTTATGTTAGCCATTAGACTTCGTAGTTTCAAGCATGAAGACGTAGTTTGTAGATTGTTTCCCTACACCTTCGAGGGCAATGCCTCTACCTGGTACTTTTCCCAACAGCCCCACACCATCGTGTCATGGGAGAAGTTTGAATCCTGTTTTCTTGAGAAGTTTGGAGACGACAAGTCTTCTGAAGTTCTAGTCATGGAGCTTTCTAGTTTAATAATGAATCCCAAAGAAAAGATCAAAGACTTTAATCAAAGGTTCTTTACACTAAAGAACCGAATCCCTACAGATTCAATGCCTACCGAGAATCTGATTATAACATATTATACGAAAGCCTTACATCAAAGCATAGCCATTTGGGTAAAGAGATCCAAGAAAGCCACGTTGTTAGAAGCCTTCTAAGAGGCCAGTCAGATCGAGAAAGACATCCTCAGCTTAAAAGACACTACTAGCAATGAGACAGAGACTAGTTCAACTTCCAAAAAGAAAATCAAAATCCTCCCTAGGCCTTCCCAAAACAAAGCTCAACCCGAAAGCTCAGATGTAGAAAACTTACAGAAAGTCGTTCAAAAACTGTCCAATCAAGTTATAGATTTGAAAAGGATGGCTGAAGAAGCTTCTTCGAGCAAAGGACCTTACAAACCCCCTTTTAGGAAGCCTTTTTCCACCAACCTACCTAATTCAAATATTGAAGGCCTAAATCTAGAAAGCCTGCAATTCGCTATTCAAATGATTCTAGAAGCACATGATAACTTGATGCCTCCCGAGATCCCTGAAGAAGTAGCTGAACAAGAGATAGTAGAAGAAGATGAATCCTCTTCGAATATTTTTGGACATTTTTCGGATAGTATTTTTCAAGCTAATTTCGAAATAGTGCATCCTTACAATACTAGGAGTAAGACAACAAACAAGCCTTCTTTTGAAATCACTACGACTTTTCCTCCAAAATAGTCTAAATCAACTGAGACTAAACAAAATTCAGTAAAACCAGGCTTAGATTATGATTTGGTTGAAGATCTAAAAAATCTTAGGGCTAATATTTCTGTTTATGAATTATTAAAATTCCCTTTTCTTCTGCAAAAAATGCTACAAAATATTGCAGAGAACAACAAAAATGGCAATCCAAGCAGTAACAAAGGTGTTCAGAACAACCCCAAAGTTCCTCAGAAGGCCTCCGCTAAAACTACTTTTGATCCTCATGAGAAAAGAGACCTTCCTGTAAATAATGTAACAAATGTAGATAAATCATTTTTAGAGGTCGCGAGTAAAAAGCAACAAGCTTCCACTATTAGTACTCGCAGAAATGTCCCTCCATTTTTGTTAACTTTTGAAATTTTCAATAGGAATGTGCATAACTGCATGGTAGATTCAGGAGCGTCATCTAATGTAATGCCTTGGTCTGTTTTTCAAAAGATTAATGTCGAAGTTCAACCATCCACCTTGAAGATTATCCAGCTTGATCGAACTAGTGTTAAAGTTATAGGAGAATTGAGAAATGTGCTTATAAGATTGTCATCTAACCCTAAAGTTCATCAAGTGATTGATATTATTGTTGTAGATATCCCAGAATTTTATGGTTTGTTTTTAAGCAGAGATTGGTCAGAATAGCTAAATGACTATTTTGCGACAGATTGG
The DNA here is from genome assembly GCA_032191745.1 of Picea mariana. Classification (NCBI taxonomy): domain Eukaryota; kingdom Viridiplantae; phylum Streptophyta; class Pinopsida; order Pinales; family Pinaceae; genus Picea; species Picea mariana. The sequence continues at coordinate 186,691 of JASDQU010103242.1, read as the reverse complement.
TCTCACTTGTGGCTACCCGAGAATGGAAAGCCCAACAAAATCAAGGTAAATCGTGAATGTTATCTAAAGTTCACGGTGACTGATTTAAATGATCCCAATGAACCATTCACTCCTTCTACCGATTCGACCGAAATACAGGGGATGGATACCTTTTTCGGTAATTTCATGGTCGAAACTTCTACTATCACTAACCCGAAACAACAGTCGGAAATTTTGACATATACGCAACCAACAACTTCTGCCCAGTGGTCACATGAAACCGACAACAATCAAATATGCTCTCTTTACTTTGATGGGTCAAAATCTAAGGAAGGAGCTAGTGCAGGTTGTGTGATCATCGATCCAATAGGTAACAAGACCCTGATTGCTGGTAGGTTAGAATTCGAATGTACAAACAACACAACAAAATATGAGGCACTATTGCAAGGCCTCAGAAAAGCATTAGATATGAACGTTCAAAATTTAACTGTCTTTGGTGATTCGGAAATCGTAATTAGACAGGTAAAAAATTCTATCCACTGTTTATCTTCGCACCTCAAAAGCTATGAAACTGAGGTATGGAATTTGATGAATAAGTTTGCCGCATTTAACATAAATTCTATTCCTAGATTGAATAATTTAGAAGCTGATTTGTTAGCTAACGTAGCTTTAAAACTTTTCCCTGCAGAAGGATTATCTCCGAATGCATTCTCTGTCGAATTGTTGTTCAGTCCGTCCCTGACAACATCACAAATTGGAGAGTCTTCGATGACGATCAATAGATTATAAGTTTTCTGCATATGGAAGAAACTTTCCAGGGTGCGATGATCGACGAAGGTACCCATGATGAAATTCTTTTAGACTTTACGGTAATACCAGATCCAAGATCTCCAGAATCTTCATCAGACATGGTAAATTCTATCCCGAAATTTGTAGTTAGATTAGAAAATTTTTATGATCTTCACGACAAGTTCCGAAAATCAGTGAACTGTAAAATGAATAGTTCCTCTTTGACGCATGAAAAAGTAAATTTGGGAACTAAAGACAACCCACAATGCATTAATTTAGGGGTAGGGTGTTCTGACCAAGAAAAAGAAGCATTTATTAAATTGTTTAAGGAATTCAAAGATGTTTTTTCTTGGGCGTACGATGACCTAAAAACCTTTGATCCTAACATTATACAACACGTTATTCCTATGAAACCCCAAACCCAACCTTTTCAACAAAAGTTAAGGAAAATGCACCGAAAACTTGAACCAACTGTCAAGAAGGAATTAAACAAACTCCTGAATGCTAAGATAATCTTCCCAGTTAGGCACACACAATGGGTCTCTAATCTTGTCCCTGTCCGAAAGAAGATTGGTGAAATCTGACTATGTGTCGATTTTTGAAATCTTAATTGAGCATCTGATAAAGAAAACTACCCTATCCATCCCATGGAACAGATCCTTCAACAAGTATCTGGTTTTGAAAGATTATCCTTGTTGGATGGTTTTTCAGGGTATAACCAAGTCCTGATGTCCCCTCCAGACCAACTCAAAACCACCTTCCGCACTCCGTGGGGCACCTACGCTTATAGGAAGATGCCCTTTGGACTCATAAATGCTGGTTCCACTTTCCAAAGAGTGATGGACATCGCTTTCCGAGCCTTAATCAATCAATCTATCGTAGTTTACCTGGATGACGTTACTGTCTTCTCGAAAAACAAAGAAGATAATATAGCTCATTTAAGATCCGTTCTACAGTGATGTCGTAAGTATGACATTTATTTGAATCCTAAAAAATCTATCTTTGCAGTAGAACAAGGTAAACTCCTAGGATTTATTGTATCGAGCGAAGGGATGATTATCGACCCTGAAAGAAATCAAGTCATTTTGAAACTTCCCCCTCCCTCATCCAAAAAGTCTATGCAATCTTTCTTAGGTCAAATAAACTTTGTTAGGAGATTCGTCCCCAGCTTTTCAGAAATGGTGAGACCATTACAAAACCTAATAAAAAAGGACGTACAATACCATTGGGGACCTTTAGAAAGCCAGACTTTTAATTCAATAAAAAAGGCCATAATAGACGCTCCTTCTCTAATGAGCTCTGATTTTTCGCAATACTTCACCCTCTACACATTTGCTTCTGACCGTTCATACGCTGCCGTTCTAACTCAAAAGAATGCTGAAAACAACGAAGTCCCAATCGCCTTTATGAGCTCAGCCTTCAAAGGGGTAGAACTTAATTACCCAGCAGTAGATCAACAAGCCTATGCTGTATTCAAAGCAGTAAAGCACTTCTGATCTTATCTTTTGAAATCTAGGACGAAAATCATTGTCCCTTACCTGGCTGTCAGAAATCTGTTAGTACAGAAATAACTAGGCGAAAAAAGGGAAAACTGGGTCACATCCTTGCAAGAGTATGACATAGAAATCACCCCAGCACAAATAGTAAGAGGCCAAGGGTTATGCAAGTTAGTCGCTGATTCAGCTGCAGGACAACAAGAGGAAAATGATATGTCAAATCCAGGACAACACTATCAAAATCTAATCTGCTATGCACAAAACCCTGTCAGTCCCTGGTATGATGATATAAAATTTTGTCTTATACATGGATCAACTCCCTGTCACCTGGATCCCACAAAAATAAGAGCACTAAGATTAAAATCTGCTTCTTTTCAGCTGATTAATGGTATTCTGTTTCATCAAAATTTTGATGGAGTACTAATGCGCTGCCTTGAGAAAGATGAAGCAGAAAAACTCTCATTGGAATTACACGCAGGAGAAGCTGGTGGGCATTTTGGTGGAGATACCACTACCCATAAAATACTAAGAGTAGGTTATTACTAGCCTACCCTTTTTAAATATGCTCATGCTTTGTGTCGCAACAGTGTAATTTGTCAAAAAGCATCCGGACGAATACAAAAACCAACCTTCCCTCTGCAACCAGTTTTAGTAGACTCCTCTTTTCAGTAGTGGGGTCTAGATATTATAGGCCTGATCAATCCGCCATCCTCACAGTAGCATAAGTATATCATAACAGCCACATATTACTTCACTAGGTGGTCTGAGGCTACCCCATTAAAGCTGTAAACACCAGCCAGGTAATATCTTTCTTGAATTCAAATATTATTACTCGTTTCAGTATCCCTGAATGCCTAGTATTCGATAATGATTCTTATTTTTTGTCTCTTGAGATGAGTGATTTCGATCTAGAAAAGGGAATTAAATTAAATTATTCTACCATCTATTACCCCCAAGGCAATGGTTTGGCAGAATCGAATAATAAAAATATTATCAAAATCATCAAGAGAACGGTCTCTGAAAATCATAAAAATTGGCATAATGCACTGTTAAACGCAATAAGGGCTGATAGGGTAACTCCTAAAACTACTGTAGGTAACTCACCTTTCTTTCTTGTTTACGACAGAGAGGCGATTCTTCCACCACATGTCCTCCTTCCCTCTCTGTAGCTATCACAGAAAGTACAAGAAGAGGACTGTCCCCCTTTGGAAAATCGAATTAACGCTTTGTTAAAATTAGAAGAAGTGAGGGCTCAAGCGAAACAAAAATTGGATCAACATCAACTCATTGTTAAAAACTCATTTGATTCCAATTTTGCCTCTGACATAAATTTTGAGGTAGGTGACCTTGTCCTAAAATGGGACAAACCGCATGAGGGAAAAGGAGAACATACAAAGTTTTAGAACTTGTGGCTAGGACCATTCTTAATTGCTGAGAAATTGGGTCCCAGTTCCTTCCGATTACAGAATTTAGAGGGACAACCAGACACCTATCCGGTGAATGGACAAGCTCTAAAAAGGTACTTCTCTTGATGACACTCCCATGTACACTGTGTAAATATTTTTGTTTTGATTGCTTTTTGTTTTTCTTCGTTGGTTTGTTTTGATTTTTCTCTTATGCTTACCAGTTTTTCTTTTTGAGACACACATGCCTGCATCATGGGCTAGTTCAGACAAAGAGAACATAAAAATTTCCCCTCTAAAAATGACTACTGAAGGTTGTTTAAGCATCAATTGTGATATTCTTCTGAGTTTGCAAGCCATGTTAAAGATAACTTGTTGTTTGAAAAACATTTCTTGATTTCAATCTGTAACTGAAGTTACTCATGATCATCCATAAAAATTCTTCTTACGCTGTCCCTATTCCTTAAAAGAACAACTCAGAGATGTCTCCCTACCCTCGAAAGTCGGTTTTATTAAAAAACTATTTCTAGATCTTAATGAAGGACAACTAAAAAAATTCTTCAAGATCTGCAATTTACTACGATGTGTCCAAAACCAGGATTTTCAGCGTCACCCCGCTCTATGAAATATCTTTAAAACTAAATAAACCTTCAGAGAGCTATGGGAAGTTCTTGTAAACCTGCCAGGATACTAAACAGGTTTGCTGGCAGAGGGTAAATGCATGCATGACGCCAAGATAACTTCGTCGGGGTACTGAACAGGCAGCGAAGCAATGTCAGGTACATGAAAATTCTCAGATATGGATTCTTGTGACCTTAATGTCCTTCGTTCTGATCTGGAACTTCTTGGCAGGATACAGATATCAGAGTGGGTTAAATGACATCCCTGTCGAGGCTATGGACGCCTGCTGGCAGCAACGGCCCTGTGAATAGTATTGAAGTTTTTAACTTTAATATCGTGACTCTCTTCTGTTAAGATTGTTGTCAATTTTCGTCTTTTAAAATAACAGTAATCTGAAACTGGAATGTTTTATAATTGATAATGATGTTCAGACATCTTTTTGGTTGTTTTCGATTCGAAGTTTTTTCTGATTATCCTAATCTGAACTCGTTCATTTGGCAGAGATAACTGCTTCTACCAGTGTGTCGCCATTGTTGGCAGCAACAATATAATCTCTATTTTTACAAGCTGCCTACACAGGGTCTTTAAATTCTCGTTACTCGTCACGACCTTTTTCACTAAACAACACTTGTCACTTTTCGCTTTCTACATACCTTATTTTCGATTTTTGTTTTCATGACTGTAAGCATGAAAAATCACAGTTGGAATTCACACTTGATTTCAATTTTTGATCAAAGGATAACTGTTCATATGGTCTATTGTTGAATTGTCGTCTTTCTCTATGAACTTGATGATTTTTGTAGTTTATAACTCTTTGGTTCTAGACTCTAGTCATTCCTTGGTTACATAAGTATAAAACCTCCACTCTTTTAGTGTTCGATTAATATCAATGGGGTTTTGATTCATAAATGTTTTTAATGGTTCGATGTCTATTTAATCTTTGTGATCAAGTCATGGATATGCATACTATTGTTTTCAACTTCTCTGATCCTTATGTGTACTAATGTGCCAAGGTGTTATTTTAAGTACATCGTGATATTATTAATCTGCATGGCCTCGATCTACATGACCTTTTTCACATGCATAGTAATTAATGCTCCTGCCTACCATTTTGAGCTGTCTTTGCATTGAGGAAACTCGGGGCTATGGCTCTGTGTTTTTTCTATCAAACCCTACCTATGAATCCCATGTTGGTTACTTTCTATTAGCCATGGCTCCTGTGGTGAGGATTGAGCCCAACGACATCCAAACCTTGTTATCATTTGACAATGCCAGAGATGACTTAGAAAGGAATGACTAGCGTGTGTTTATTGAAAAGTTTGAGGGTTTTAATCTAAGAGTTGCTCAAGAATTCACATTGACATTCGACGGTTGCAGAGAAAAAATAAGAGATGTCCATCTTGATTTAAATGAATATTTTATAAGCCAAGCTACTGGTCTACCAGCCGGGGGGCAAAAATGGTTCTAAAACTCAAAGGTTGAAGAGGTTCCCTAGTCATTGTTGTTCACCTCAAGGAGAATTACCAGCTGCGACCGAGGTATGCCTGTCTCAACTTTAAAACCTAGATGGCATGATCTGTTAGCTATTGTGAAATAGTTTGTTACCTGTGAGGGAAGATATAGGTTGGTTTTCTTGTGTCACTTGCGATTGCTTATGAGTTCTATCAATTTCCTCCTAAACCTATCGTATTTTCTCCTTCGAAGTCTATACAAGATGGCAAAGCGGTTTAAGAGGCAGAAGTCTGATTCTAGTTTGTTCCACCATTGTTTAATCAAGATTATTATTATACATCAGTTGAAATTAAACAATGATTGTTGGGATGCTTTTCTGTTACGAAATGGTTTTGGTAGTAGTGAGTTGGGATAGGTTGACAAGCTTGTCGTCACAGAAACCCTCGTGAAACCTACCATCTCTCCTCCTTTTCTCTCGACCTGTGATCCTATTTCTAATTTGGAACCCTCGACCTATCCTGATTCTACCCATCCCGACACTCTACCAGATTCGTATCCTAAGGGTTGTGTTAAGACTGTTAAAAAGTCCACAAGGAAAAAGTGTAAAGGCAATGTCGATGTCAATTATAAGAGTAAAAGGGCCGCTCATTAGGTTTCATGATGTGCTTGAAATAAACCCAAGCCCTGTGCAGACCAAAACACAATTTTGGTAAGTGAGGATTCCGATTTGGAAATTGAAAGATTCCTGGCCTAAGAGTATCCATATTCATATGGAATTTGCTCTGATAGACCCTACGATTATGTTACTAACCTTCCACCGTGTCTAAAGGACAATCCTGATTTCCCTGGAATCAAACTCAGTAATGAACCTACAGGTCCAATGGAAGATTCCCCGCCTATTAATACTATCAGTGCTGATACACAGTCTATACAGCTGCACTGTAATGAATGTCAATCCTGGATCGATAGGTATTACAAAATGTGCCTTTACTTCAGTCTCGGCTTAAATCCTTGGAAGACCAGGTGAATTCTCTAATGAAGGAGAATAATAGACTCCAATCCCTAGCTCAAACCAAATACAAATGCCAAAAAACCACAGGGTCTGTTGTTTTTAAGAATGTGGAAGCAACGACTGCAATAGTGAATTCAAAGATTGCTTGATTAGTTCGAATCCCTTAATTTGAGGTATGATTTTTTAAAAATAAGTTTAGTATGATTCTGTCTTTTTCAAATTAGGATACATGATTTGTTTGCACAGATTACCTTTAGTTTGTTTTGATTGATTCAATAAAATATGATTCTAGTTATAATTATAACTAGCTACAGAATCGTGAGATTCTGTAGCTAGTTAGAAAAATTTGAATTACTTGTTTTGATAACTAAAAATACATCTGAAATCTTTTATTCTTATCTATTTTCAGGAACCTATGATTTCTAAGGAGATTTGAAGCACTGTTGGCATCTCTCAGCATACTATCTTTATGTTTTTAAATAGAATAGGCTATTAGTTTTTGGTATCAAGTAGAATCTAGGAGGTTGTATCCCCCACATTTTTTGGAACAAATTGGATGTTATCAATAGGAAACATTTTGTTCCTGTAACCTATATAAGTATGTTTTTTTGTAAACTTGAGATCATCTCTGCCTGGGGGAAAAAAACTATGGATTTATGATTCATAGACTTGAATGGAATATGATATTTGCACATCTTTAGCTTCTCTATATCATATTTTTATTCAAGTTATGATTATTTCAATTTGTAGTTAGATCGTGATTCCTTTAGCTATCATGGTTTATTGCAGATTGATATGATAAAATTGATATGATATCCATATTTTATGTCCAATAATTAACATGCAGTAATTATTCTGTTCAAACTTGAAGATTTATCTTCATCATTCGTTGAGCATTTATACACAAGTTTCACAGTAGGATTTATCTCAATGTGGCCACTTGTGAAATTATAAAATTGCTGTTACTATATCTCCTTTATGTTATATCATTGGGATTCAATCACTACTGCTTCATGTTTACGAGAAGCATTTGTAGGACCTGTTGCGGGTTTGCCTCATCAAACAACAAGATTGGTTGCTATACACAGGATGAATATCAGATCCGATTACAGGTTAGTTTGTGAGTTTTGTTTCATTAGTTTAATACAGAAATTTCCTGTAGTCTAAACATATTATACTATTTTTTATCTCTGTTTTCAATTAGATAGTTTGATTTTTCATTTATTGTTTATAAACATTATAAAAAAAAATATAAATTAAAAAGATTGAATGATAGCTTTGCTGTTGTTTAATAAATCAATCCATATTTGATTTTCGCAGATTTAGATTAAAATTTGCATTCTGTAAATGTTATACATATATTAGAAATAAATCCATTTGTATATATTATACATACAATAAGTATATTTATATTATAAACATTATTTAGTAAATTGTAGATAGATATTAGATCTGTATATAATTTTCAGCGAGTTAAGTTATCTTCTTTTCTTTAGTTTTGTTTTTCTCTTTCTTAGGACTTAGATCGGCTAACGGAGCCGCTAAACCCATCGGAGTGGATCAATCCAAACGGCTTCGGTTAATTAGACAACCCCGGACCGGATTTACTCCTCCAGTTGACGAGCGGTCAATTTCGCCCATCAACACAACCTTTACCAGATACACCCCCCTTCTAGTCTCATAACATCCCTGACATTCCTGTTCCACCTCATGTGTCCTTGCAACCAGAAGTCCCTGCAAATGATGGATGGCAGGAGATTGTCAACCCGACTGTCTCGCACCATCGTGGCTAGCAAAATTTGTCATTACCTCCTCCACCACCTGTAAATCCTAATGTTGAGATTTCCCCTATTGATTCACTTGTTCAATCCTCACATGATAGTAAAAGTATTAAAATTGATGTCCCCCATGTGCAAGATAAAGGAAAAGATGTTGCCTCCCCTTCCTATCCCTCAAATGACTCCTCAAAATCCGTGTCCTCCCGCATGCATTTGAAGGATGATCATTCCCATGTAATCAGTGAAATACAACCTCAAGGTTCAAATCAACCACAAGATAATTCCAGGAAATCAAAGGTGGACATCAGTGATAAAATACAAATTGCTTCTCAGAGTGGCAAGTATGGTTTTTAGTTTATGTGTTTTTATGATTTGAGTTGATAGAGATAATGTTGATGGTCTACAGAAAGTTTGGACAACAAGCTCTTTTTTTGGATAATGTGGATTATGTGGATATTTATATATTTTTGGATACGATTTAAATTATTTCTGATATTTAAATATTCGATTTTGAAGGTATTTAAGGGAGTTACAAGGGTCACATGTGTTAAAATGATTATCCATTTGTGTTTTATTTTATAATTTGAAAAGAAGAAAAGACGAGAGTCATAAGGGGTTCCACCTACCTAGTTATTATTAATTAAATACCCTTAACTATTATTATTATTATTATTTCTTCTAAACTAAATTAGTTAAGTCAAACTAACTTAACTAAAGAAAGTATTTTAACTACTTCAACTTATTTGGAAAGAATAAAAGCTAAATGAGAAGAAGAAACAAGAGGAGAATAGAAGGAGAAAGAAAGACTAAGGTTTTCTCTTTTGATTTCATGAGATAGTTTTGTTTTCATTCATTCTTGAGTTTATTCAAAGCCTAATTCTCTTTTTGACAGCAGGGTCCTATTGTAGACAACAAGGTTCAAAACTGAACCAAATCATTCAGATGCTTGTTTTAGAGGTGTTGATCCATCCTTGATAGTCTGTGTATTCTTGTCTATTTGTGAATTAAGTTTCATAGATGATAAATGATATTTTATAGAGTCAAATTGGCTCAGTCTGTGGCAAGCTGATCCAGATTATAAATTTTAGTTTTTTACTTCTTGTCAGATTCCTTTTGTATGGTGTTCATCGGGGATCTTTAAATTAGACATTGGTCCATGCCCTCACAGGGGTTTTGTAAAGAGAGAAACACTTTTGATATCTCGGAATGAAATAAAGAAGATTGCTATTTTGTCTCATTTGTGTGTATTTGTGACTTGGTTGCTTTTTCTTTTTGATCTCCATATTTACTTTCTGTAATCTGTATAAATTTAAGAAACTTATATAAAATTTTATTATATTTTGAAATATTCTTTTTATTAATAAATCAAACTAGACCCTTTCAATTAATACTGGTGGATTGGAGAAATATTTTTGAGGCTATAAAACACAAGGTGATATTTCCGACTATCGTGTCCTAGCCAGAAAATATTAAAAAATGATTGAGTAAGGAAATTCATACCTTTTCCTCAACACACACCAAGTTTGTCCTTGAAGTATTCAAACTTTACCCTTGATAGAGGCTTGGTCAAGACATGCTATATTCTCATCTGTGCCAATATATTGGAGCTTCAAAACTCCTTTTTGCATCAGATCTATGATATAATGGTACTTGATATCGACGTGCTTGGACTTGTCATGAAACATAGGGTTCTCGAACAACTTTATGAAAATATGGTTGTCACATAAAATACAAGTCACCTCTAACTCGAGATAAAACGACCTCACAAGCAATTTTATAAGCCACGCAACTTCGCTACTGGATGAACATGATGCTATGTATTATGCGTCAACCATACTAAGGGCCACATTCGTCTTCTTCTTGTTGAGCCACAATATCATAGCTGACCCTAGGATGAAGCAACATCCATATGTACTCTTTGAATCTGTGACACTACCTGTCCAATATGAATCAACATAGCCTTGCAGTCTTATCTTATGATACGAAACATATCAGATTCCATAATCAACTGTACCTTTCAGGTACCTCAATACATGCTTTTCCACAACCAAGTGAACATGTGTTGATTCAACCATATACTGACTGAAAGTGTTCACCAGAAAGAATATATCTGGTCTAGTGTTCGTCAAATACATCAACAAACCAATCATATACCTGCACATGGTGACATCCTCTATCTCTGAATAAGTATCACTCAATAAATTCAGGTTCATCACCATCGGTGTGGGCATGGATTTAGAATCCATCATATCAAATATCTTCAGGATTTCTATTGCATATTTTTCTTGGCACAAGAAAATATCATTCAGTTTCTTCCACACCTCTAGACCCAAAAAGTAATGTATCATACCCAAGTCTTTCATCTCAAACTCAGATGCAATCTTTCTCTTGCACTTTGTGATGAGATTCTTGTCCCCTGTTAGAAACAGGTCATCCACATATAACATTAATATCACTGGTCCACTATCCTCAACCTTGTAGTAAATATTAGGATCTTCTTTAGTCTAGGTAAAGTCCAAGATCATTAGAAAACTATCAATTCTACCGTACCATGCCCTAGGTGCTTGTTTCAACCAATACAAGGATTTCTTCAATATTCACACATGCGTTTCTCTGTCATGTGTCTCGAATTCTTGTGGCCGCTCCACATACACTTCTTCTTCTACTACACCATTCAGGAAGGATGTCTTCACGTCCATCTAATGTATCTTCCATTTCATTACTACAACTATCACAACTGTAGTTCTAATCAAAGTGTATCTTGCCACATGAGAAATTTTATCCTCATAATGTATTCCTTCTTTCTGGGAGAATCCACGAGCCACTAATATTGCCTTGTACTTCTCGTTACTGAAATCTACTGAATGTTTTTTCTTGTAGATCCATTTGGAACTCACAACTCATTTCTCTTTCGGTCTCAGAACCACATCCCAAATATCATTCTTAATTATGGAGTGGTATTCGTTAATCATGGGATCCTTCCATACTTTCTTCTCTGCAACCTCTTCATAACACGTAGGATCAAAATAAATGATATCACATAACAATTCCACATAACTGGAATATGGTCGAGGTTTCTTTCTTTCTCTGAAAGATCCATTTGGAGAACCATACTTCTCGACATCCTAAATAATCTCATGAGCCCAAGCTGGTCTTCTTTTATTCGTACCTATTTCTATAGGTCTTTGCGGTTCTTCCATGTCATGGTCCTCTAGACCATGCTCTTCTGGCACACCATCATTACCTTCATCTGTATATACAACTCTAGGATATTTAGGATCCTCATCATGGATCTCATCTGTATGATGTTTCCTCGATCTACTGAAGGATGCATCCTCATTGAAGGTAACATATTTGCTAATCCCTATATGTCCGTAACTAGGGATGTAGACTCTATATGCCTTCGATGTTTCACTATATCCAACAAATACACCCTTCTTTCTTGAAGGATCCAACTTTAATCTCTTACCCTTGGGAACATGCACATACATTGGATAACCAAATATCCTCAGGTGATTGACGTATGAATTTTCTGCTCTAAACATGTCCTCTGGTGTCTTGTTCCCAATTTCACAGTGTGGACTTTTGTTCTACACATAAACAACAGTCCTGATCGCTTCTTCCTATAGGTGCATAGGCAATTCTTGATCATGAATCATGGCCTTTACTACCTCCATTATCGTATGGTTATTTCTTTATGCTACACCATTCTGCTGAGGATTGTAGGGAGTAATGAACTCCCTCTTAATCCCAAATTCTCTATATAATGTGTTGAAGTCATCTGAGGTGAACTCTCCTCCATTATCTGACCTCAAAATATTTATCTTCTTTTCAGAAATATTTTCTACAAGAGATTTGAATTCTTTGAACTTGCTAAATACTTCACCTTTTTATTTCAATAAATAAATCCAAGTCTTCCATGATAAATCATCATTAAATGAAACATAATATACATACCCTCTAAGTAAAGTGGATGACATCGGTCCACACATGTTTGAATGCATGATGTCCAAAACTCCTTTGGCTTTGATATCACTGCTTGGAAACAAATTCTTCATGTTCTTTCCTTGTGCGCATCCTCTACATGTTCCTTCGTGATCCACCTGAATCTATGGAAAACATGTTACCATCTTGCTTACGATTGGTAATGATTTGTAGTGTAAGTGAGGGAACCTTCAATGACATAGCTCACTTGGATCTACTTTGTTGTGTACTAATGCTGAATCTAAGTGTCCCTTTAACTTGTATAGACCTCCTTCTTGGACACCAATCACAATAGAATAATAAAGAGTCTTTCCTCTTGGCTACATGAGAACTTCACCATCAATAAAATTGACTCTGAATCCTTTCTCTTCCAACGCTGATGTGGAAAGGATTTTTCCCTTCAAACTAGGTACCTACAAGACATCCTTTATCTTCAAGGGGTTTTCAGAATCTAACTTGTAGGAGGCTTCTCCTACTCCTTTGATGGGATATTGATAGTCATCACTGAGCTTCACCTTATGAGGTGAATCTTTCTGAACTATATCTGAGAGAGAATCCTTGTAACCGATCATGTTCTTAGAAGCACCAATATCAACAATCCACGTGTCACTTCCATGAGTGACTGTTCCTGTAAGAGTTGATATCAATACATGTTCTTCACTTGAATCATAATCTTTCGTTCTTTTCTGAGAAAGTTCATCATCTTCTATGGAATGATCATGCTGTCTCTTATTTTTTCCTTTTTTAGCCTGCTCTTTCTTGAGAGGACAATTTCTTGTAATGTGTACCATATTTTGGAAGCTGTAGCATTTGTAGCTTGAGTAATTCTTTTGAGACTTTTGTGACTTTTGAAACTTCTTGGGGGGATGATCCTATTTCCTTCTCTTTCCTTTTCTTGCATGTACTTCTAGAGCTTGATCATCATTTCCCAACTTCTTTTCTCTTTCTTCCAGTCTAGCTTCTTCCCGAGTGCAATCTTCCCACAACCTGCTGAACTTCGTTACCTTTATTCTAGAACAGATTCTTTGAATAAATGTTTCCCAAAATATTGGGAAACNTCCTTTTCTTGCATGTACTTCTAGAGCTTGATCATCATTTCCCAACTTCTTTTCTCTTTCTTCCAGTCTAGCTTCTTCCCGAGTGCAATCTTCCCACAACCTGCTGAACTTCGTTACCTTTATTCTAGAACAGATTCTTTGAATAAATGTTTCCCAATATTTTGGGAGACCATTCAATGTAGTCATTACTATCTCCACTTCTTCAAATGTGTCTCCAATAGCTTCAAGCTGTTCTTTGATTTGAGAAACCCTAGTGAAGTAAGATTGAATGGTTTCTGAATTCTTCATCTTTACATTCTTGAGTTGTGTCCTCAAGGTCATCTTCTAGTTGATATTCTTTCCTTCATACAATCGGGATAATATATCAAACATTTGTTTCAAGATCTTTAATGATGAGACATGTGGGATCAAGTGATCCTTGATAGAATCTGCAATGATCCTCTTTGCCTTAATCAAATTCTTCTTATGCTTTGCCTTAGCTTCATCTCCCTCTGGCTCTGCAAATTCTTCTTCAATAAAACCTTCTAGATCATTTTCCTCTAGAATGAGAATCACTCTATACTTCCATGCTCATAAGTTGTCAACAACCTCAAGATTTTAATCAAGCTTAGTACTGCTAGTCATTTTTCCCCGAGCAATGGAACTTACCAGAGGGTGCGCTATGCCAAGGTGACCTCATTTCTCCAAGAATCCACTTCAACTCAACATTTAAATTCCAGATGCCTTGACCTAGGGTTTTATGAGAAAACCTTAATTTTTTATCTTTAGAAATTTGCATATCTGATCCAAGAAAAATATGTGCCCTACTTAGGCGACCTTCTTGGTGGGTTCAGTACGTGCTCAATGATCTTGACAATGGGGGAAATTTAGGATCTTCCTTCTAGTGGTTAGACCGTTTACGAAGGAAACCAACTCTAAAACCATGTTAAAATTTTGATATGCTCGTTTAGACATAGACAATGTCACATTATTTTCACCCAACCATAGGCATTCACATATGCCACTCCCATGCACAATAACCTTTTCTTAGATAGAATGATTCCTTCAAGTCCAAACTAGAACCAACATATAAACCCTAACCAGAAACACCACTACTGCAACAACATCACAATACCAATCAAGTGTACCTTTACCAAGAGAAGCGCACAAGAAGGAGACACAAAAAAGACTTGTGCCCTAGTTGTCACTGCTGCTCCTTAGACTCATGCCCTGGTTCTTGCCACAATTTGTCCTTAGATTTGTGCCCTAGCTGTCGCCATAATTTCTCCTTAGACTCGCGCTCTGTTTTTTGAGTGAGTGAGTGTGTCCAAATGATCTAGGAGCCTCCTTATTTATACTATCATGTCCAAGTGACTTTTCCAAGTGGGGTCAAATTCTCTTTCTGGATCCTTCGAATACTTTATTATTATTCTCCTTGGGATGACTTCTCTTATAGAGTTTTCACACATATTTTTAATGGTTTTCTTGCTCCTGAAATATTCTATTTTAAGTACAAAGGTTACACTTGGAGGTTAATACCTCCTGCATCTACCAAAACATCAACAATTGTAAGCATAAAATATGTTGGCCTATGGTCTGTGGTATCACACAAGTTGTAGGTTGGGAAACGCCTGACCCAACCACCAATTGGCGATAACTTAGAGAGAACCTACCCACTGTCACCTTAGGTAGGTGTTCCCATCACTTTAGAGGTGATGTAGTCACCTCAAGGGGGGAATCCCGATGACCCTAGTGGGGATTGAGATGGAAAATAAGGTTTATGAATGGATTCCCCTAAAGTTCAAGTTTCTATATGGAATAAGGAACTTGGAAATGAGTCTTGAGGGTTTCTTAAGGTTTCCAATTCTTTGAGTGACCTGCCAAGAGAGAATACCTGCTCGAGACACAAGGAAAACCAAGTATATGATGCAATATTTTAGGTGGAAAAGAAAGTTAATATTTTTGTCCCTAATTGCAACAAAAATAAATGATATATATCAGCCTGTAAAATATAATAAGAGCTGCAAATTAAGTGCTAAAAGTCTAGTTAAGTAAGCAAGAGACAAGCAAGTAAAAACTAGTTTAACTCAAGAATGAAAGAAAAAGACTTTAGCATAAAAACAAGGTTGTCACAAAAATCTTACTGCAGTGATATTTATCATCCTTATGGATGTAGAAAACCAATCCTTATAACATAAAATTCAGCCAATGAAAATCTCCTCAAACTATCCCAAAAGTGTGCTAGGGTTAGTAGTTTGTTAGGGAAAAGTTATAACTAGTTTCTAGGTTTAGTTTAGGAGTTATCTAGGTTTAAAGGGTTATATTTCTGCAGTCCTCATGGTTGTAGGTTAGTTTTATTACAACAAGAAGTTTTAGTGGGTGAAAGAGGATACCTCAATGAGGCAAGATATCCTAGGGCTCAAGGAACAATATCCAAGTGAGAGAACTTCAAAACATCAACTTTTCACGTTTACCAATGCAATGACTAGTACCTTTGATTAATGGGTTAATGGGGTCAAAGTAAAGAGCTAGAGATACTACCTCTTTGAGGGTATAAATCCTCTTATTCCCCAAGGAAAGTAACCTAGATAGGGTTCAAAACTAAGGGGTGTATATCTTTATACTTCCTTAGCAAACCCTTGCAAACAATAATTCTATGCTTAAAATTATGGTGGAGCTAAAGTAGGGGTGTATGCACTTATACTCCCTACCTAGCCTTAGCAAAAATCAACCTTCAGTTTGAATTACAAATGATATCAACAAATAAAATTCCTTACCAAACCAAATAGCAACAAGATAAACCATAACATGTCAAGATTAACCACCACAATATCTAGAAAAGACCTCTAAGAGCTAGCACATCATCATCATGTACTCCATAACCAAATAAAGCACTGTACCATATCATAAGAGAACATACATCTCTAAGGTAGCGAAAATTTCAGTCTTGAGCTCTTTACAATGGGAGAGTTATGATTCAAAATGATATTTCATGATCTCTATTCATACAAAATTTATATCACATAGTTTGTCCACTTAGAAAGGGTAAAAGTTAAGATAAGGGGTCAAGAACCATTAACTTACCCCTTGCATCAAAATAATATTAAACAATTCATCTTAAAATTCACTTTTACACAAAAGAAACCCTAGAAACAAGTGACATCACCCCTTTAGGGGACATTTTGGCACTTTGAAGAATTCCTTGGGGTTGTAGATGCATGGATAGGCCTCCAAAGGCCACTTTTCAGTTATCCAAGTCCTCTCTTGATGGTATTCAAGCCTCTTTCCTTCAAAACTTGCCACATGTCTTTGAACAACACCTTCACCACCAAACCCTAG
>JASDQU010103242.1:150232-167447 GCA_032191745.1 Picea mariana | reverse complement strand
TCTTCCTCTTCACAATATATGTAGAATAATTTCTTCTCACCACACTTATGTCCCTTACTGTACTTGTTGTCACAATTAAAGCATAAACCTTTTGCTTTTCTTTCCTCCAATTGTTGAGGTGTCAACCTTGTAGGTTGAGGTGTTTTAGAAGAAGGAGCATTATTCTCTCTATAGATGTTAGGATTGTTACTTCTAGTAGCCATAGCCATATTTTTACTTTCAACATTTCCGGCCACTCTAAATGCATTCTCCAATGATTTGGGTTCCCAAAGGTGAACCTCATGTTGAATGTTATCCTTTAAAGTTCCTATGAATACATCAATCAAGTGCTTATCTAGAATATATGTTACCTTTATATTCAATCTTTGGAAGTTATCAATGTGCTCTGTAATTGAACCCTTTTTCTTGAGATTTATCAGTTGGTTAAAGAAGGTATTTCTCTTTGTATCCTCATAGTGTGCTATCATTTCTTCTGTGAAAATTGTCTAAGTGACGAGTGATTTGCGAGAACAAAGCCATTGATACCATACAAATTGATTGGGTTCTAAATATAAAGAAGTAATTTGTACCTTTTGTGTTTGTGGAACATTATGTAGATCAAAGAATTGCTCCATTTGAAGTATCCATGTGATTGGGTCCTTGCCATCAAACTTCCTCATATTGATCTTAGGAACGTGGTTGTTCTTCAACCCAAAGTTGGAGTTTCTCCATTCTGGATTCACCTTCCTTGTGTCCTCATCATGAATTTCATGGGATACATTTTCACTTTCAGGTGTCCTCTCTATTAAGAAGTTTTCAATCCTTCCATGATTTCCCCTTTTAAACGATCCATCTTAGTATTTATTGCCTCAAACTTAGCTTCCGTTGAATCCATCATCTCTTGTAGTTCATCTTTTGTTACTAACTTCTTTTGTAAATCATTTATGTCCCTACACATTTCTTTACCTTCATCAACAGTCCATGTAGGATTTTCTAGAGGCTTATTTGGTGTAGAAGTTCCCTTTTTGGGTGGCATGTTGGCCAGGTATCACTTTTGAACCTTGATTTTGAGGTGGTTCTGCTAGATAATATTTCTTTTGTTTTATATACAAATTTTCGGCCCTTTTGGGTATGAAACTTTATTTTTTGTAGTTCTTTTATATTTCATCTCTGCAATGCCACGGGTTTGGTAAAAATTGGATGTTCCAAATGGAATTTAAAGTAAATTCCCCACAACTTGCTGATTTTTGTCCTTTCGAGGAGATCTAACTTGTATAGCGTGCCCCGCACAAAATAATTGATAGAAAATTATGAAACTTGTACCAAAACTACTATAGATTGTCAATTATCCAATGCAATCAGTCTCACTCAATTTGGATACTCGAGGAAGAAGTTATGATTGTTTTACCTGGAACACATTCTTGAGACTAGTCAATAGGACTAGTCAAATACCCTATCTTCCATAGGGTGTATCTAAAAATGTACGATGAACTAGAATCTAAACTTTTTACCAAAAATACCTTACTAATTTATGTAAATATCCTCTAGATTTCAAGGTCTGAAATGTTACAAAAAAAAAATTATAGCGAAAATTCTACAATGACTCAGCTCAGGATGATTCCAGAACCCTAAACTGCACAGGTTGTATCTTTGAAAGTATAAGGCCTCGAGAGATGAAATTTTAACCCAACATACATTGGTTCGTCTACTAAATATCCTCCAATTCATTCCTTTTGAAACATTGTAGAAAAAAATTTATATCTAAAATTCCAAGGGGTCTCAGATGTAGCAACGAAACCCCAAGACCTTGAGCTCTGATACCATATGTTAAGATACAAATATCAATATAGCATAGAGAAACCTCAGAATAAGTACTCAACACCTTGAAAAATATATAATTTTAGATAATAAGCCTCTTCGAGGGGGCAACCTCATTTTACCCCACATAAATGTTCAAGTACAAAATGATTCAAAATGAAAATGTCTCCTTGGTATATATAGGAGACTAGGAGGTATAATTACAACTAATGGAATAAAGCCGACATAAATAAAATAACATTACTAATGTAATATGCCCCATTCAAGGGGTAGTGAGCCAATATTAGGGCTTAATAGACATAATATGGATATTGTTCATATAAAAATAAATCAAATCAAATAATCAAACATATCTCTATTCAAACCTCCACAATTCAATCAGTATTCACTTTTCAAAACCACCATCTAAACTATTACCTCCTTTACATATTGCTTGTTGGCTTCCAAACAATAATTCATATACCTAGAAATAATCAATTACAGCAGCCTTTGCATCCATATAAACTTTATATAATAGTCATAATAGAGGCATTGCAATCGATATGATAACCATAATAACCCTTTGAGCCTCAACCATTCATACTCCAATGCTAAATCTTGTTTTTTTAAACCAATAGAAATACGCACGGTGATTGCATCCATTTATATCCAATTATTATTCTTTAAAATCAATAAGAATATACACAGTATTTACCACCCTTTTTCCATTATTCAAACATTGTTCGACACAATCAAACTAGGCACTAAAACTCATAATCAGGCCCCAATACATTCACACACAGGTGTATTTTAAATATAATCAACATAAGTATTGATTCGAATAGCATTCAACACAAATAACATGCAACTCTTGAGCCCAAGCTTCGCATAAACCAGCATGTATAGACTTCTTCTAAAATTTCTCAACAAGGAACAGAATCAAATCGTGCCCAATAAACCAAGCACACACAGTGCTTATTTACCCTTGATTGGATTAAAACGATATCAAGATCGCATTTAGGGTTTAAACATAGCAAATGGAGAGTAAGAATAGATGGATCAATCAAAGGAATAAGTCCTTGAAAAACACAAACAACTCGTGCCTTTCAAAATTTACCACAGACACATAACATGTAATAATACTCTTGACTGTGAGGGTTACCAAAATGACAGTCAACCACCTCCAACAGGGAATGAAAAGAAGTGAATCTTTTAACAACACTATAATGTGAGCGTCCAAGCACAACCCGTGCTCAACCAAAAGCATGTATAAAGCTTCCATTAAACTTATGGTTGATGTTAAACCCAACTCTATGATTCTTTCCAGGAAACCATGTTAGTGAGGGAAATGCTATGATATCTAACAGCTAGGGATTGTGCCAAGTTAAGGCAAGAAAAACTTTAAACTTTCAACATTTCACATTACAACTGAGAGGATCGAAAATATCAACCATAGAGAGAAAAATGGAGTGGAAATTCTTAAACACGGAGACTGGTGGTAATACTCATGTGCAAGGCTCAAATTTTGGCAAATAATCAATTTCCACAGAGAAACCAAACCCAAAAACCCAAGCCGACTGAGCATGCTTCACTATAATTTTATCTATAAACCCATACAAAGATCACCCACAGTAAGGAGAGAATAACCATTTGGTTTTTAAATTCTAACAGTCGGAATAATCACCATAAGAAACCACATGGACACAACACCAATACAAAGTTCAAATATCCAATAATAGCTTAAGAAACACATAGACCACGAGCAATCCTAAGCCAAAAATTGATTCATAGGGCAGAGTAACCATCATGGATGGAAGAGTAAGGAACCCATACCTAGAAAAGACTACGCAAGGAAGAAGCTAGAGTGTATGCCTCCTTCAAGACTGAGAAATGCGGAGCATCAACAACCACCAGAGCCAAAAACCAAAATGCAAGAATGACTAGGGTGATGGGCTCGAGTGGTGTTTGAGTGATGTGTAGTAAATGAACGTCGCTTCTCCCCCTAACCTCATTCAATTCAATGTACAATCCAACCAATTCACCATATAACTAATCATTTAATCAACCATATATTCATTGTCATATCCCATTTGCATAGTGTGCCACCCTTGGTATGTCAAACCTTTTTTTTTAAATAACGATGTGTTATAATGTTATCCCATGTGCATCCACATATAACATACAACAAGGTGCATAAATATAGCAGCAAGGGTTTGTGCACCCTTATTTTGTCACAATAGTACATAACATTAGAGTTTGGGTATAATTCTTTAATTCGAAAGAGCTCCCATATCATCAGGATCATTAAAACCAATTAATGCCATATTTAATTGCAATATTAAAACAAAACTTATAATAATCCTTTCATCCATAGGGCATCCTTAACATAATCTTAGAGTGGTCACCAAAACCATCTAGTGCCATGCATCAATCAACCAACCATCACATGTCACCATAACATTCTAAACCATTATTTGAAACATCGAACTGTAGAATAATGTGTTGGTACCATCACAATAGAAAACAAAATATAAGCATAACATATCCATCATAGCACCACAAGTCTACAAGGGGGTCCCACCTACTAGTTTATTATTAATATAAATAATTAATAGAGCTTGGAAATCATTTGCAAGCATAGTATTCATCATTGTGTTTTTAAGTGTCAAAAAATTGGTGAATCCACGGGAAAATTTGTTTCCAACATATTAAGAACTCAAAATGTCTAGTTTCGTAGACCAGGTGAAACATTAGAACAAGGAATTATATATCAGAATGATTATGCAACAGGGGAAGTGAGGTGGTTTAAGGGAAAGATGATTTGGGATTTTCGTAATAACTCATGGAAAGTGTTATGTATGAGGGGATTATTCCTGTATGCATAGCATTCAATTAATCATAGTTAAAGTGTTCTTTGCTTTAAGGAGAAAAATTTCCGGTGTGCTCTTTTTTAATCTCGGGGCGGAGGGAATAAAAGGAAAGCAAAAAATAGGGATGAAAAACCAATTATCTTATCTAACAGCAATATTGGAAGAAGATAGTAATTTCAATGATGTCTTCAAGGAAGGACATCATGACAGTTGTGTAACCTAATTTTTATTGATTAACAATACTTGTAGAATAGCATCGTTGTGGAAAAACTGATCCAGAATTTTATTTCTGAAAAGAAAAGAAATAAATAAAAGAAAAAGTGGAGAAAGAAATAAAACAACAAAACAAAATCAAAGAAGTAAAACAGAAACTATAATACAGAAGTAATTCCATACAACATTTTATCTTTCAAGATGGTTCCATATAGTGTTTCAAGTGGGAACCATTATTGCTATAAGAAAATAATCGTTATTCCAAATCCTTTAGAATATACGAATTTGTGCCCAGGAAAAAATCAATTTTAAAAGGACCCAGCCATAACTTTTGAAACTTTGAATTCCTTCCTCTATTAGCTTGAGCTGAATCCCAAAGCAATACTTTCTCATTTACTCTAAACCTGACAAATTTTGTGCTTTTATTGAAATATTTCTTCATGGTTTGATGTATTTTCTTTACGTTCTCCAAGGAAAATGTCCTTTGTTCCTCTAAAGCCAATAGTGCATTTATCCTTTGAGATATATTAGAAGAATTCAATTCTTTAGTCTGTAGCATCAGTCGTAGAGAAGAAAGTTTCAGTTCGATAGGAAGAATGGCTTCATGACCATAAACAAGATGAAAGGGAGTGCAACATGTGCTTACCTTGGTAGTAGTGTGATCTTCCCAAAGAGCGTAAGTGAGGAGGGTGTGCCATTGACGAGGCTTATCTTCAATGAGACTCTTGATAATTATAACCAAATTTTTGTTAGTAGACTCAGCTTTCCCATTTCCTTGAGGGTAATAAGTTGATGAGGTAAAATGTTTAACTCCTAGTTAGCTAGAAACTGAGTCAGCTTAGCAAAAATAAAAGAGGGGTTGTTATCTATAATAATCTCTAAAGGAAGGCCAAATCTGGAGAAAATATTAGTTTCAAGGAAAGAAATAATCTGCTCATCCTACGAATGCTTAAGTGGGACAGCTTCAATCCATTTTGTAAAATAATTTGTGGATGTCAAGATGAAAACTGGCCCTGCTGAAGATGGAGGATTAATAGGACCGATAAAGTCTAGACCCAATTTTGAAAAAAGGAAAATCAGGGACGACAGGTTGTAAAGGCATGGCAGAAAGACATTCTTTCCCAGCGAACTTCTGGCACTTGTCACAAGATCTTGAAAAATTATAATAATCTCGAAAAATTGAAGGCCAATAATACCCTTTTCTAATTATTTTAAAAGCAGTAGTTTTAGCAAAAACGTGGTCACCCACATGAATAACAGAATTTGAATATCCATGGGTTTCTTGTAACAATTTATGTGCTTGCTCATTATTTACACAGCGAAGTAATACACCATCGGCATATCTCCTAAACAAGAAGTCTCCTAAAATGACATATCTGGAAGATTCAATATAGAGCCTTCTCCTTTGATGAGTATCTAAGATATTTGGACATCTCTGATTTTGCAAGTAATACACCAGATTTTTATACCAGGGATGTTCAGCTATAGGAAGGATTTGACTAATGTAAAATAGTGTTGACAAAGGATTATCTTGTTCATCAATTTCTTCACTTGCTTCATCATGTTGAACCAAGTGAAGGGCTAAGTCAAATCCCTTAATGGTTTTTGAATTCATGATGGTTAAATCATGCTCCTGGATCTTGGCAAGACAATGTGCAATCTTCCCTGAAAGATAAGTCTGTGAGAGAAAAAAATTGACAGTGGGTCAAGGGACTTTTACCAGCATGTTCTTGCCTAAGATAAAGTGGTGAAATTTATCCACAGCTTTAACAAGAATGAAAGCATTTTTTTCAATATAAGAATATTTGAATTCATCATCTCATAAGATTTTGACTCATGTAAGCTATTGGTTTTTTGTTATTTTGTTCATCACATTGTATGAGGATAGTAGAGACTGCTTCCTCTGTGACATTAGTATATATAATAAACTCTCTCTCAAAATATGGTTTCTCCAAAACCAATTCGGAATTGATTTCCTTCTTAATCCTTACGAAAGCATTCTCGATGTCATTAGTCCAAAAAAAGGAGCAATATTGCTTGAGAATATTTTAAATTGGTTTGAACATTATAGGAAAATCAATAACAAACCCACAGACAAAGTTGATAATGCCCATAAAGGCTTGAACCTCCTTTTTGGAAGTGCGGGCAGGAAGGTTTAGAATAGTAGCAATCCTTTCGGGATCTATGCTTATTCCTGAATCAAAGACAATATTCCCAAGGAGCTTGCCCTTGGTAACGTCGAAAATAGACTTAGAAGGATTTAAAGAAATTCCAAATTTCTTGCATCGCATGAGAACCTTTCTAAGATGACCAAAATGATCCAATCGGTTCTTTGAATATACGGTCAAGTCATCAAGATAGATATGAATAATCTTATCGATCAGATTGTCAAAAGCTATCTGCATAGCTCTTTGGAAAGTGGCACTTGCATTAGATAAGCCAAAAGGCATGTGTTCATAAGCAAATGTGCCCTAACGTGTAATGAAAGTGGTTTTGTATTTATCAATCCTTTTTACCTTGATTTGATTATAACCAGAAAAATCGTCAAGTAAGGACATCATATGTGACCCTACAACTTGTTGCAATATCATTTCCATATTAAGGAGAGGAAAACGGTATTTTATGCTTGCTCTATCTAATGCATGGAAATCAATGCACAGTTGAATCTGACTAGTTTTTTTTCGAACAGGGACCAAATTGGAAACCCACTCGAAATACTTAACGGGGAAAATTATCCCAACCTTCAAAAAAAATTCCAACTCCTTCCTAATAGTTGCTTCAAGTGCGGGGTTAATGGGTCTTTGTTTTTTCCTAACCGGTTTTATACCTTCCTTGATAGGAATGACATGATGTATAAGAGCAGGATCAAAACCACGAAGATCCTCATAATACCAAGGAAAAACATCTTGAAATTCACGAAGTAACTCAGTGAATTTCAACTTTTCTTCACCGGTACATTGGGCACCTATCTTAACATTAATTGGGGAATCAAGTGTCCCAATTTTCAAGGAAATGGTTTCACCCACTTTCCTTTTTGACTCCTCTTCTTTTTTATTTTCTTTGTTTCCTACATCACTCGATGAAAATAAACTTTCTAGAGGAGTCAATCCCTTTAGAATTTTGTTCTTTTCCATGGATATAATCTCCTTAGGCTTATATGGTTTATTTTGTATGAAATCACAAATGCTTTCATCACTAGGGAAGACCTGACATGACTCTACATTGTAAGGGAAATGAGGACAATATAAATATTGAAAAGTACAATCAGGTCTTTGTCGAAAAAGTTGTCGAGTAGGAGAGGCTGAAAAAATAGCTAACCTGTCATCCATTGAAGTCAATTCCCTTTTAACTTGAGTGATGTTAAATGATAATAAGTTCGAGATAAGCACCCAAACATCTTCGGTGTAACGTTTCATCAACTTGTTGCTAGGAAAATATGTTTTACGTACAAGGTTTACAACAAGTTCAGAGTCTCCAAAACTATAAGGTGACCACAACCTAAATTATAGGCATTTCCAATGCTTAATAGTAATGCTTCAAATTCGGTGACATTGTTTGTACAAGCAAACTCTAACCTATAGGAAAATTTGTGGATTTTACCTACAGGTGAGTACAAGATAATGGCAGCTACATTACCTTCGTTGGAACATGAACCATCAAAGTGCATATGCCACATCCCATCCTCCAGGTCATTTTTTTCCAAGGTAGTGTTATCCTCATCAGCAAAGATGGAGTACACTCCTAAGTCCTCCTCGACATAATTTACATTAGGTTGTGGAATACNATACTTTCTATATAAGGTGAAATTATTCCCTCCCTTAGGACTATGATGTTCTTCCCATTTCAAGGAATGGATAAGTGTGTCCCATCGAGTGAGAGAAATCCACCTAACAAATCTTGTCAGTCTCTTCCTAAGATGATTGAATAATTACTCACTGGAATGTCAATTACCTTAATATTATGGGTTGTCCTTATTTTAGGATACGCGCACAGAACCAAAGTCACGTCTTTGATTTCACCTATGGTCGATTGTTGTAAACTATTATAAGAGAGCATGCTTCTAGCATTTTCGTTAGTACAAGACAAGCCTAGCTCTTCCATAATAATTTTCGACATTGTGCTTCGGCCCAAACCACCGTCAATTAGACAACAATGGGATATTGTGTCCATAATATTTACAAAAATGAAAAATGGGGGATTTTTTACAGGGTGTCTAAAGCGATTTACACCCACTTTGTTTACACTAGAATCCTCTTCTTTTAACTCTTCAGAGATATTGGGTATGGTGGAAGCTTTTCCTTCCATGAAATTTTTCAGATGATTTTGTTGCTCAGGGATGACAACCATGTCCAAAAGAGTAGCATCGCCCTTGATATTAGCCAATTGGTTGAGAATGTTGTATTTGGAAGAGGGAAGAGGTGAGGGAGTTCCTTGACTATTAAGAGTCTTGGTATCTTGTTCAATATCATCTTGCGAAGATGAGATTGGGCTAGAAGAAGTATGAGAGGGATCATATTTTCCTTTTGAAGCATAGGATTTATTCCTAGTGTTTATGATCATGACATCCTTTGGTTCTGCGAAATCTAGAACAACAATGGTATTTTCAGGCATTTTTCCAAATATTTTATCTCTGACACTCTTCTTTACCTCACAAGTACTTTCCTCGTGATGTTCCTCACAAAAGTTACACCAACTGCGAGGCATGATGGATTTGGGTTGAAAGTTGTTTTCATTGGGATTCCTAAAAGGTGGTGAAGAAGAGGAGGCCCCAGGACTAAATGAAGGGACATTTCCCTTTCGCTGATACTCTATCATTCATTTATTCATATCGTGTACAAGTTGTAAGAGGGAAGACATGTTTGTTTGTTTAATTGAGTCTTCTTTGGGAAGACATGTTCATTCAAATTGTTCTTCATACTCTAGACAAGTATGAAGAGAAGAACCAATATTTTGAATGGATTTTTCTTCAAGCCTATGACAATAAGGGGAAGGTAGAGCATTATAGTAATTCATAAAAGAGGCTTGGTTCTGAGGGCGAATAAGTTTGGGAATTTGGTTATACAACTTGGTGAAACGTAGGTTGAAAGACTTGATAGTCTCATCGTATTTGTATGCAATGTTATTGTATTCTCGTAACTGTTCGGTTGGGATCTTAGACTGCTCATAAGTAAATTTGAACCAGTAAACTAATTCTTCCCAAGTGGAAAGAATCTTGGGAGGGAGATCAAAGAAATGTGTCAATACTTTCCCTTCAAGGGAATTAACAAATAAGCGCATACAAGTATCATTGTCATTAGCTCCTATATTGTGATAGGCATTAGAGAATGCCACCAAGTGTTCATTTGTAGTGATTGTGTTATTTCCAGAAAACCTAGGGAGATGTTCTTTGAATTTTGGAAGTGGACGAGTAGCAAGTGCTAGGTTCATAGGAGAGGATACATGACACGGGGTAGTAGTAGCACCCTCTTTGAATTGAAAGAGTCCATACTTATTTATGACCTTAGTGGGGTTGGTAGTAGATTGGACAGGGACTTGATGGAAATACAATCTACCAATCACTAACAAGGTTGAAGGTTGAGATGAAGAAGCACCTCCAGTGCCACCAGAGCCACCCACAGATGCCATTTTTTGAATGATGGGTAAGGGTGAGAAAGACAAACTAGTTGAATCAGACAAATTTATCCTTAGAGTACCTTGTTGGGTTGAAAAAACAACGTTTCTTCTTCCTATTTCAGAGATAGGGGTGATTTCAGGAGATAAACCTCTTCTTCTCCTAGAGATGTGCGGGTTCAAGGACATGAAACGAATATCAAAACTTTAGGAAAAAGAAAGCTATAGTTGATTCCTAGGTTTCCTTTGTTTGGCCCCCTAGTGTTCTCGAACATTTATGTCTTGTTAAATTACTTCCCACGAGCGTTCAAGCTCAGCCCAGGTATTAGTGGTTTCTAAGATGGTATTAAATAAAGTTAAAGCAATGTTGGTTTGGCCTTTAAGACCGGGCTCAATATTGAGTTTTCTTGTAACAGGTATTGTCATGAAGAAAAGAAAGCAGTCAAAGAATCAAAACAAAAGAAAAAATACTCAATGATAATCACGAACACAATCAACCAAAGAGATATGGAAGATCTCCCCAATATGGTCGCCAAATAAATGATGAGGAAAAGGTATGAATTACCTTACTCAATCATTTTTTAATCTTTCATGGCTAGGACACAATAGTCGGGAATATCACCCTAATTTTTATAGCCTCAAAAATATTTTCTCAATCAGCCAGTATTAATTACAAGGGTTTAGGTTGATTTATTAATAAAAAGAATGTTGCAAAATAACATAAAATTTTAAATAAGTTTCTGAAATGTATATAGATTACAGAAAGTAATTATGGAGATAAAAAATAAAAAGTAACCAAGTCACAAATACACATAAATGAGACAGAATAACAATCTGCTTTATTTCATTCTGAGATATCAAAAGTGTTTTTCTCTTTACAAAACCTCTATGAGGGCATGGACCAAAGTCTAATTTAGAGATTCCCAATGAACACCATACAAAAGGACTCTGAAAAGAAGTAAAAAACTGAAATTTATAATATGGATCAACTTGCCACAAACTGTTGCCAATTTGACTCTATAAAATATCTTTTATCAGCTATGAAACTTAATCCACAAACAGACAAGAATACACAGACTATAAAGGATGGATCAACACCTCTAAAACAAGCATCTGAATGATTTGGTTCATTTTTGAACCTTGTTGTCTACAATAGGACCCTTCTGTCAAAAATAAAATTAGGCTTTGAATAAACTCAAGAATGAATGAAAATTGAACTATCTCAAGAAATCAAAAGAGAAAATTGTAGCCTTGATTTCTCCTTTTATTCTCCTCTTGTTTCTTCTTCTCATTTAGATTTTTGGCTTTCCAAATAAGTTGAAGTAGTTCAACTACTTTCTTTAGTTAAGTTAGTTTGATTTAACTAATTTAGTATAGGAGAAATAATAATAATAATAATATTTAAGGGTCTTTAATTAATAATAACTAGGTAGGTGGGACCCCTTGTGACTCTTGTATTTTCTTCTTTTCAAATTATAAAATAAAAAAAAATGGATAATCATTTCAACACATGTGACCCTTGTAACTCCCTTAGATACCTTCAAAATTGAATATTTAAATATCAATATATATATATATCCACATTATCCACATTATCCAAAAAAGAGCGTGTTGTCCAAACTTTCCGCAACCATTAACACTATCTCTATCAACTCAAATCATAAAAACACATAAACTAAAAACCATACTTGCCACTCTGAGAGGAAATTTTTATTTTATCATTGTTGTCCACCTTTGATTTCCTGGGATTAGTTTGTGGTTGATTTGAACCTTGAGGTTGTATTTCACTAATTACATGGGGAAAATCATCCTCCAAATGCATGTGGGAGGACATGGATTTTGAGGATTCATTTGAGGAGAGGAAGGGGAGGAAGCATCTTTTCCTTTATCTTGCACATGGGGGACATCAATTTTAAGTATTTTACTAGCATCTGAGGATTGAACAAGTGAATCAATAGGGGAAATATGAAAATTATGATTTACAGGTGGTGGAGGAGGTAATGACAAATTGGGCCAGCCACGATTGTGAGAGACATTCGGGTTGAAAATCTCTTGTCATACATCATTTGTAGGGACTTCTAGTTGCAAGGACACATGAGGAGAAACAGGAATTACATGGATGTTCTAAGGCTAGAAGGGGGGTCTCTCTGGTCAAGGTTGTATTATTCCTTTCCTAATCCAGTTAAAGAACCCAGCTTAGAATAGCTGGTTCAATTCATGTGGATCAGCATCAAAATGAAAGGAAAATCTAGGCCTTCTAGGCCCTCAGTTCCATTTTCCTCGACCTTTGTTATTTCTTCCATGATTTAGCCTACTGAAGAAACTCATCCTGTAGCAACAATTCATCAGTAACTAAGCCCTTAATAAACCATACATGGCATTCTTCTTGCATGAATCAAAAATTTTCTTGGAAATTGACATGAGATACATGCAAATCCATCCATAACAAACCATTTAATAATCGCCAAGTGAGCAGGGAGTGATAGGGTTCATGGGACTTATGGAGGGAGTATAATGAGAGAAAGGTGGTATAATGAGAGGGAATAAATACATGAATACTGCTCAGCAATTAATTAAATAATTTAACTATGTAATAAAATACCAAAATATCAGTTTCCAGCCATTTTTGTGTTATCTCTTTTGTCATTTAAGTATTGATTCGAATAACATTCAACACAAATAACATGCAACTCTTGAGTCCAAGCTTCGCATAAATTAGCATGTACGAACTTCTTCTAAAATTTATCAACGAGGAACAGAATCAAATCATGCCCAATCAACCAAGAACACACAATACTTATTTACCCTTTACTAGATTAAAATGATATCAAGATTATATTTAGGGTTTAAACACAGCAAATGGCGAGTAAGAACAGATGGCTCAATCAAAGGAATAAGTCTTCGAAAAGCACAGACAGCTCGTGCTTTCAAAATTTACCACAGAAACATAACATGTAACAATACTCTTGGCTGTGAGGGTTACCAAAATGACATTCAGCCACCTCCAACAGGGAATGAAAAGAAGTGAATCTCTTAACAACACTATAATGTGAGCATCCAAGCACAACCCGTTCTCAACCAAAAGCATGTATAAAGCTTCCAATAAACTTCTAGGTGATGTTAAACCCAACTATGTGATGCTTTCTAGGAAACCATGTTAGTGAGGGCAATGCTATGATAGCTAATAGCTCAGGGTTGTGCCAAGTCAAGGAAAGAAAAACTTTCAACTTTCAACAGTTCACATTGCAACCCAGAGGATCGAAAATATCAACTACAGAGACAAAAATGGAGTGGAAATTCTTAAACAAAGAGACTGGTGGTAATACTCATGCGCAAGGCTGAGAGTTCGGAAAATAATCAATTTCCATAGAGAATCCAAACCCAAAAACCCAAGCTGATCTAGCATGTTTCACTGTCATTTTATTAATAAATCCATACAAATATTACCCACAGCAAAGAGAGCATAACCATTCAGTTTTTAAATGCTCACAGTCAAAATAACCACCATAAGAAACCATGGACACAACACCAATACACAGTTCAAATATCCAATAATAGCTTAAGAAACACACAGAACACGAGCAATCCTGAGCCAAAAATTGATTCATAGGGAAAAGTAACCATCATGGATAGAAGAGTAAGGAACCCATACCTGGAAAAGCCTGTGCAAGGAAGAAGCTATATTGTATGCCTCATTCAAGACCAAGCAATGGGGAGCATCAACAACCACCAGAGCCAAAACCCAAAATGCAAGAATGACTAGGGTGACGGGCTCGAGGGGTGTTTGAGTGATATGCATTAAATGCACATCGCTTCTCACCCCAGCCTCATTCAATTCATCGTATGATCCAGCTAATTCACCATAGCACTAAGCATTTAATCAACCATATATTCATTTCCATATCCCATTTGCATAGTGCCCCACCCTTGGTAATGTCAAACCTTTTTTTTTAAATAACAATATGTTCTAATGTTACCCCATGTGCATCCACATATAACATACAACAAGGCTCATAACTATAGTAGCAAGGGTTTGTGCACCCTTCTTTTGTCACAATAGTACACAACATTATAGTTTGGGTGTAATTATTTAATTCTAAAGAGCTACCATGTCATCCTTTATCAAGATCATTAAAACCAATTAATGTCGTATTTAATTGCAATATTAAAACAAAACTCATAATAATCCTTTCATCCATAGGGAAGTCTTAACATAATATGAGAGTGGTCATCAAAACCATCCAGTGCCATGCATCAATCAACCAACCATCTCATGTTACCATAAAATTATAAACCATGATTTGAAACATCAAACTATAGAAGACTGTGTTGGTACCATCACACTAGAAAACAAAATATAAGCGCAGCATATCCATCATAGTGCCACAAGTCTACAAGGGCGTCCCACCTACTATTTTATTATTAATATAAATAATTAATAGAGCTTGGAAATCATTTGCGAGCATAGTATTCATCATTGTGTTTTTAAGCGTGAATAGTGTGGTCCAGAAGGACGTCCCTCATATGAGGGAGTGATGAGTCACATAAGCAATTATTGGGGTAGTAGCTTTTAGAGTGTGGCAGCAATGGGTGGTCATTTATAGGCACGTTATTAATTATGGCACTAGTTAGCATGAGTTCACACAAGGTCAGCAGATGTTGAGCCTTCGGGGTTGGCGAGTTTCCCAACTTTTCAAGCTGGAAGGACAACCTGTGTGGTTGGAGGTGTTTCCTAGTATTGGGATAGATGGTATTGTATGTACACTGCATCACCTAACCCTTGTGGTTAGATTCCCAGACACTCTGGGTTGGATGCATGGCATGCCAACCAGATGAACTAGCTCTAGGGAAAGTTTCCAGATTATGTGTGAGCTGGCAAGTTGTAGTTACCCAGACTTCGTTTGGATTAGGTAGTAGCACAACTCTATGTAAAATGGATCAACTACATATTCCAGTTTATGTGTGAGCTGGATGGTTTCCTAGTTCTGTGTGAGATAGATGAAATCCCTGTAATGACATAAAGTTTGAGAGGACGATGAGGATGTGCCCACTAGAGATATGCTCATGTGTTGATGAGGTCCTAGATGCATGACTGTGACATGACCATCAGATAGTCTATGTGTGACTATGAGAGAGCATGTATGGCTATGATGGTGATATTTGTGACATGATCTATTTTGATCATAAGATATCATGTGTGGTTATGGTGATGCTACTTGTATATTGGTATGCAATACCATGTGATTCTTTCCCATGCCATGTGATATGGATGGATGTGTTTGAGACCATTACATGAGGAACATCTTAGTTAATACCTTCGTAGATAATAGGGAGTGTTGATGTTTTGGTAGTTGTGGGAGGTATTAACCTCTAAGTGTAACCTTCGTACATAGAATAGAATATTCCATGAGTAAGAGAACCATTAAACAGATGTGTGAAAACCTTAGAAGAGAAGTCGGCCCAAGGAGAATAATAATAAATTATTTGAAGGCTCTAGAAAGAGAATTTGGCCCCACTTGGAAAAGTCACTTGGACAGACTAGTATAAATAAGAAGGCACCTAGATCATTTAGACACACTCACTCACTCATAAAATAGGGCACAATTGTAAGGAGAAACTATGGCGATAGCTAGCGCACAAAGTCTAAGGAGCAGCAGTGACAACTATGGCGCAAGTCTTTCTGGTATCTCCTTCTTGTGCGCTTCTCTTGGTAAAGGTACGCTTTATTGGTATTGTGTTGTTTTTGCAGCAGTGGTGTTTTTGGTTAGGGTTTATCTATTAGTTCTAGTGTGGACTTTCCGGAATCATTCTATATAAGAAAATTTTATTGTGATCGGGGGTGGAATATGTGAATGCCTGTGGTTGAGTGACAATGAAGTGATATTGTCTATGGTTAAACGAGCATATCAAAATTTTAACAACATCTATAACGAAATTATGTGATTTTTTTATTGATTCTTCTTCGAATTCACATGTTGAGATGGAGTTGAATGATATATGTTTTATCGTTGGGACAAGGTTGTTATATGCTTCTTGGAATAATGAATAATTTGAATGAAGGTGATCTAGGTTCCAAAAATGAAGATCTAGAGTTGGCTATATCTACAGGATGGAGCGCACAAATGTCTCAAGACTAGAATTAGTTCTTTTCTATCAAATGGGATGTTGGAATTTCTATAAATATTATATATATTGTAGGAATTTGTAGTTTCAATTGGAATTATGCATGATCTATCTTAACCCAAGGAGACTAAGAAATAATAATTTTTGTTGAATTAAGTCTCTTGGATGTTGAAAGATTAATTTCTTTGCATTGGAAGAATTGGGGTAAGACTGAATTTCAATCCTTTATTGGATCATGTTGTAAGAAACTTTTAGATCAAGGAAATAAATTGTTGCTACACCAATTATGTTATCCCCATTTTGTGGGATAACTAAGG
Source organism: Picea mariana (assembly GCA_032191745.1). Classification (NCBI taxonomy): domain Eukaryota; kingdom Viridiplantae; phylum Streptophyta; class Pinopsida; order Pinales; family Pinaceae; genus Picea; species Picea mariana. The sequence goes on along the minus strand of JASDQU010103242.1, from coordinate 150,538 downwards.
AGATCATGTCTTGAGGCCGTCAGGTTGTAGATATGGAATGTTGAGAGACTACATGACTAGTAGTGTCCACTTGCACAGATGGAGACCCTTCTCACCACCACAAAGTTCAACATTTTTAGGATGGCGTCCACCACACCAATTGGATTTCGAGATTCACTAGGCCTTTCTCCTTGAGGTACAAGTCAAGTATTATGGTGAGTGTCATTTCAATATTTGAGGCATTTTGAGGATGTTATATCTTAAACTGCTTTAGATTTCATGACATATGATTGGACATTATGCCTCTTGCCTTGTTTCACCTTGGTG
>JASDQU010103242.1:125631-144114 GCA_032191745.1 Picea mariana | reverse complement strand
AAGGAAGCGAACGGTCGAAATTTTCCGTGGAGCACTCGTGAAGTTACGAGGACTGTTGATCGCGATCAGTTTAAGCGTGGGATTATTTCTTGAACTCGAGGTTCGTGAGTTTGGAGGATGGACCATATCCTTTCGTTGCACGAGATCGTGAATCACAAGAATTGTGGAAAGGAAAGGAGCCATCGTGTCTCAGGACTTCATGAGGGGAGAATGCCAAAGTTCGACACTCCAACTCACGAGGTCGCGAGTTGCGAGAGTCGCTAGAACTTAAGCCCTAGCCGACGGTTACGTGTGGAGGGCACTAGCACACACCATATAATGAGATAGGTCCCAAAACGTTGACATCATCACAGCCGTCCATCCAAAGGGATGTGTGGCACACGATCAGACCGTATCACCATCTCGGGTATCAGGAGTTTGGAAAAGAGGAGCCGAGGGTCTTCAACCCACGAACTCGCGAGTCGCGAAATGAAAAAGATATTTTAATGTTGGGCCCACAGTATCTCCGGATATGATCCAGGTCATCCAAGCAAAGGGGGGCATGTGGTGTGCGATTAGGCTCTATCGCCACTTCGCCCATCATGACTTTGAAGAGCAAGGATCAGTTCCTTCCCATCCATGAAACACGAAGCGTCGAAAGCGCTCAAGAGTTGGGCCCACGGTCTTGGTGCTCGGTCACAGAGGAACAAGCCTAGGGAAAGGGCGCTAGCACACACCATATAATGAGACAAGTCCCAAAACGTCGACATCATCACAGCCATCCATCCAAAGGGACGCGTGGTGCACGATCAGGCCATGTCGGCATTTCGGCTACCGGGACTTCCAAAGGTAAGGGGTTTTTCTCTTCCATTGCATTTCAAAACCCCTAACCCCAAAACACCAAAAGCGCCTTTGAGGATAAGCACAGGGTCACGGCCCATGGTCACTTAGGGAAATAGAAATAGTTGTGCAAAAGGGCCAAAAGAGCTAGGTTTAGCTGCAGGAGGGATCGTCGCGATCTCCAGGTGCCAGTCCGACTTAGTCTCAACCCTGGTTCCTGCTAGGAGTAAATGAAGGTGGGAGGAGGTGGTTGAAACCTCTCCTCACTCATTAATTGTAAGGTATGGAGGATCTAGCAGGCAGTCTGCCCAAGATGGTCCTATGTGCTGGATTTTTTTCAAAGAAGCCATGCCTAGTCCTCGACTNATGCCATGCCCTGAAAGTCTAGGACACCTCTGCTGGGCAAATGTTTAGGAGTATATGTACTCAGTTTTTTTATTTTTGAAAGGATCAATGGTAGAGAACAGCTCCCGATTGTAAAGCTTTAATCCAACCTTTGGTTTTCTAGATATAGAAGAACATTTTGAGACTTCTTGTTTAATGGCAGCCAGCTTCTTCTTTTCCTATTTTCCTCTGAATCTAAGATCCCAAGAATGGACGATCCAGTCGAGTGTTGCATTGCTATTTTATGTAGGTTTGATATTATCAGTTCTACAATCTTCTTAGGTTCATTTTGAAGTTTGTTCGGCTCTGAGAGGATCTCACAGCCAAGACATATCCTCTTTTGTGAAGACTGCTGAAAGACTGGATGTCCAGAGCAGACTTTGTTTCTCCTCTCTTCCCTCAAAATACTCACCACTATCATTATTACTGGCTTAAGTTAGGTCAAGACCTCATGTGTCACTGTTGTTCCAGCCCAGTTTTTTGAGTTAGAACGATATTTTTCTGAGTTTACTTCCATCTAATCACCCCTTTGTAAAAAAAATGTGACATAAACTAATGGGAATCGGGCTCTGCTCTTGCTGCAATCTAGAAGTGACTTCCAATTCCAACATTTCTGGCGCCATTGCCGGGGACGAAGTTGAAGATTTTCCCTGAGATTGAACGACATTGAGCCTCTAATTCTAAAGGTGCATCAGGAATCAAAGCCTCTGAAGATTGCTACTGTGCACCTGGTGACTCCATTGTGACGACTCCACTAGAGTGAACTTGATGTTTTAGTTGTGGCTTCCAGAGGCAGACATACGCGGTCCCATCCACAGCTACCTCTAGCTACACCTGAAGCTGATCCGGAGGTGATTTTCAGAAAAGGAAAGGCCTCTGAAGGAGAAACTTCCACCGCCAAACCAGGTAATCCGCCATCTCCTTCTGTAGAAACTCCATTTTCTTCTCCTCAGCTTTCTAGCAGACCTTTTTTTGAAGTTTCTCGTTTCCTGAATTTTAGGAGTGTTCCTGCTGAGTTTTCCCCTCCTAGTCTGGGATTGGAGGGAGAAATCCTTGTCACTCCCCTCTCCCCTGAAGTTGTACCTTGGCGTGGACCTAAGACCACAGAAGATTTCCCCACTCCTAGCTTTACCACTCCTCTTGTTACTATTGTCGCTTCTGCACCGAGAGAAGCATCTGCTGACTCAAGCCCGTTAGCCTCCTCCCTAAATCCCCCATTCTTTCCCATTCCACCTGGAAGCTCATTCCCAGTATCCCCTTTTCAAACTCCTTCTCCTCTGAGTTCTCCTCCACCTACTATCCCTATGGTAGGAGCAAATCCCCCTATGACCAGAATAGAGGATATTGTAGCTGCTAGGTATGCTCCCCTTGTGTTACCTCAGCCTCTCAATGCCCTTCCAGCAAATGGTTACCTCAAGTAGCTGCCCAAGTTTGCAAGCCAGGGGAACATAGCTTCTTAAGAACACCTTGAAGCCTTCTACAGTTTTACAGACGATCATGTTATCATGCATGCATATGTGTGGATGAGGATTTTCATCCATAGTCTTGAAGGCGAGGCTAGAAAATGGTTTAGGGCCCTGCCTCCTAGATCTATTGATGGGATTAAGGATTTAGATAATGCCTTTTTGAGACAGTGGGGAGACAAAAAGGACTTCATGTATTACATGACAAAGTTTGGATCTTTGAAGAGAAAGGAAGGAGTGTCTATTTCTGACTGATCCAAAATATTTAAAAAAATGTACAATAAAATCCCCGCTGAGATTAATCCCTCATAAGCCTCTACGAAGATCACTTATGATAGCGCTTTTGATCCTGATTTCTGCCTTCTGTTGAGGGAAAGGAGAGCCACCACTCTGGCGCACATACAGGACGTGGTCATAGAAGTAGAGTCTAATATATTGGTTTTTGAATGACTCTGGAGTAAGGCTGATAGAGACATACCCAGGAGGAGAGTTGAAGCCTCCTCATCCTATTCCTCTCCCCTTCCTCCTCAAATGGATGAGGTAACTAAAGTGCTGAAATCTCTCTTAGCTAGGATGGAAAAGTGGGAGTTAGAGGGGAAGCCCGTGTACAGAAATCCCTAGAATATTGATAACAGAGGTTTCAGGAGGCCTGGTAACAATGTGCCATAGGCCTCCCCAAGGGAACAAAGGAGCAGAGACAGAGATGATCAGAGGATTCAGACCCCTCTCCAAAATAACATAGTTTCTCATGAGGAAGGAGAGGAGGTAGAAGAACTTGACCCTGAAATTCACTACATTGAACACACCTCCCCTTTTCCCCATTTGACTCAATATGCATATGAAGAATTCATTATGAGCGTCCAAATCAACGAGTTGGGTAAAGGAGAGAAGGCCAACAATGCCCCTAATAGATACCATCTCTGGTCAAGGCAGAAAAATGATACTTTTGACTCCCAGGATCAGCCCCTTATAGAAAAAAGGCCTGCTAAAGTTGTTGCCACAACTACTAAAGAAAAGAAAGCTCAAGATACTTCGTCAGTAGCCAAAGTGTCTGTTTCCGAGGTAAGGGAACCTCCTAAGCCCCTCTCCTCTTTTAGTTTTGAGCATGAGATTTAGAAGATCAGAATTCCTATACCCATCTCAGAACTAGTTAAAAACAAAGATTTCAAGAGGTCCCTCTCTAAGCTGTTACAATCCGAACCCCCCCCCAGCCTTCCACAGACTCAATAAATCTTCAAGATGAAAAGCCAGTAGTCCTAGGTCCCATGGTAGAAGACAAAGACGATTCATCCCCTCCCTTCTACACATCCCTGAACATACACGATAAGGTGCTACATAATTGCCTCATGGATTTAGGGGCTTCCCACAACCTTATGCCCAAAATAGTCACGAAAGAATTGGGACTGGAGGTGACGAAGGCTTACCATGATCTATACTCTTTCGATTCAAGAAGGGTGCAATGCCTTGGAGTCATCAAAGACTTGGTAGTCTCTTATTTCAGCTGCCAATGAAGAGTGTGGTCATGGACATTGTGGTAGCTGATGTTCCCCCCAAGTTCGGCATGTTGTTGTCTAGGTCTTGGATTAAAAGACTCAGAGGAACATTACATATGGATCTCACATATGCCACCATTCCAGTCTTTGGAGGGGAACACAAGAGGTTGTATAGAGAATCCTAGCTAACCTATATTGTCAGTGATGAAGCAAACCCCACCAATCATCCCATCTTTGCACTTGACACTGACTTGGGGTCTAGTCTATTGCAGATCACGGAAACTCCTTATGCCCCTTTACAGATCAGAGAGAAGCCCATTCTTAATCAAGAGATACTTCCTTCAACCACCTCTGTTTGGAAAATGTTTTTCGACAGGGCTTCTTCTAGTGAAGGCACTAGCACTGGAGTGGTGTTGGTGTCACCTTGTCAGGAAACCATGTCCCTATCATACAAGCTAGAATTTGAAGCCACCAATAATGTGGCAAAATATGAAGCTCTGGTTCTGGGTTTAAGGGCCGCAAAGGAGATGGATATAGAGGAGATAGAAGTGCTCGGAGATGCTGAGCTAATTATTCAGCAAGTCAGAAATGCTTATCGGTCCAAGCATCCTCGACTTAGGAGCTACATAAATGAGGTGTGGGACTTGATCGAAAATTTCTTCTCAGCTTTCAACATCTCTTTTATTCCAAGGGAGAAAAATGATTTGGATGATTCCTTAGCTGTTTCGGCGAGTCTGTTCAGAATCCCTCTGCCTCCTAAGAGAAAATATGATGTTGAGATGAAATATAGGCCAGCTGTACCAGACAATGTCAGACATTGGAAGGTATTCGAAGACGATATTGAAATCAAGAATTTTGTGCAGGCTGATGACGAATTTTCTGAGTTCAACATTGATCAGGACCCTGACCTTGAAGGTCACCCCTGCCCTGAGGTATTTTCAAATAAAATTGCTAATCACCAGATTATTCAACTGCCTAGCAATCACATTCCAAGGGGACTAGTCCCTTTAGAAAGATTGTTCGATGGGAATGATGTGGCAGTAAAAGATAATATTTCAGGAGGAAATACTGATACATCATAATGCAGCATTGGCACACAAGAGGAGCCTTAGTTTGTCAAGATTTCAAGTAGCCTGACCCAAGAACAGAGGGCCGAATACACTGAACTATTAAGAGAATTTGTCGATGTGTTTGCATGGACCTATGAAGACCTCAAGACATAAGACACATCTGTCATTGTACACAAGATCCCACTGAAGGAAGAGGCTCAACCATTTAGGAAAAAGCTAAGACAGATAAACCCTATGTTGCTTACTGTCATGGAAAGAGAAGTGAAGAAGTTGTTAGATGCCCTAATCATTGTCCCCTTGAGATATTCCAAATGGGTGGCCAATTTGGTCCCGGTAAGAAAGAAAAGTGGAGAAATCATGCTCTGTGTCGATTTCAGGAACCTGAACAGGAGCTCAAAGAAAGACAATTATCCCCTACCCAACATGGAACACATATTGCAGAGGGTCACTAGTGCATCTAGGATATCCATGATCGATGGTTTTTCTGGTTATAACCAGATATCAGTCATACCCGAGGACAAAGAAAAAATGGCCTTCACCACTCCTTGGGGCACATTCATGTATGCCAAAATTCCCTTTGGATTGATGAATGCAGGAGCAACATTTTAGTGGGCCATGGATATAGCCTTCATTGAGGAAAAAGATCAATTTGTGGTGATCTATCTGGATGACATCACAGTCTTCTCTAGGTCTGACCAAGAGCATTGTTGTCACCTGAGAAAAGTGTTCTTGAAGTGTTGAAGGTTTGGCCTATCCTTAAACCCCCAAAAATATTTGTTTGCTATGAAGGAGGGGAAATTGTTAGGTCATATAGTATCAATAGAAAGAGTAATAATTGATCCCAGCAAGGTAGAGGCAATTCATACCCTATCACTCCCCTGATCTAGAAAGGAAGTTCAGGCTTTTTTAGAGAAGATTAACTTTCTGAGGAGGTTTGTCCCAAATTTCACTGAGATGGTGAAACACATCATAGCCATGGTCAGAAAATTAAAAGAAGTAAAATGGGCTGGTGAACCCAGGGAATCTTTTATCCAAATAAAGACGGCATTGACTCAGGCACCTGTGTTGATCAGTCCCGATTATTCCAAGGACTTCTTGATTTTTTCTTTTGCTTCTTTTGATACAGTAGCAGCGGTCTTATTGCAAAAAAATGAGGAAGGACGAGAACAACCCATTTCGTTTTTAGCAAGACATTGAGAGATGCAGAAGTCTGGTATGAGATCATGGAGAAGTAGGCCTATGCCTTGGTGAAAGCACTCAAATATTTCAGAGTATATGTCTTGCACTCAAAAGTGATTGCGTACGTTCCTTCAGCCTCTGTGAAGGACATCCTTATACAGCCTGACATAGATGGGAGAAGAGGTAAATGGATTGCCAAGATCCTGGAATTCGATCTGGAGATTAAGCCCACCAAGTTGATAAAGGGGCAAGGTTTAGCCAAGCTATTGGCTGAATCCAATTGCAAATCCTTGGGGATTAGCTTCATTCATGCTTGTTCAGAAAATCAGCAAGTTGAGTCGTCCAACAAAGGTTCTCAGAGTGACCTATCGCTAGCAGAATGCACCTAGTATAGAGATATTTTGTATTTTCTACAAGAGTTGAAGCCTCCTGATGGAATGGGAAAGAGTAAGGTGAGAGCTTTAAAGCTCAAGGCAGTCAGATATTGCCTCATTGACTGAACCTTGTACTGGAAAGACCCTCAAGGAGTATTTTTAAGGTGCCTAAATCCACAAGAAGCCCAGAAAGTAATGTTTGATTTCCATAGCAGACTTTGTGGGGGGCATCATTTCTGGAAGACCACATCTCACAAAATCATCAGGGTTGGGTATTACTGGCCCACTTTATTCATTGATGTTTGCAGAGAAATCAGAGCTTGCATCAAATGCCAAAAGTTCTCAAGAAAGCAGCAGCTTAGACCACTGCCACTAAAGCCTGTTGTAGCTTCAGCACCTTTTCAACAGTGGGGGTTGGACTTCATCGGGGAAATCCATCCTCCCTCAAGTGGCCAACATAGATGGATCCTGACTGCAAAAGACTATTTCACCAAGTGGATAGAAGCTGCTCCCACCAGAAGTGCATCACACAAAGTAATTATCAACTTCCTGGAGGATATCATAGCCAGATTTGGCTGTCCCAGCAGGATTGTCACTGATAATGTTGCTTCATTCAAATCTGAGATCTGATTAAGTTCTATGAGCAGTTTGAGATCTCGCTAATTCACTCGATCCCCTATTATCCTCAAGGAAACAGACTAGCATAATATTCCAATAAAATCCTAATCAAGCTCATTAAAAGATTATTGGAAGATAATAAGAAGGCTTAGGATTTAAAGCTCAAATTCTCCCTATGGGCCGATTGAGTGACAATGAAGAAGTCCCTGGGCACCTCACCTTTTCAACTGGTCTATGGAACAGAGGCGGTTTTTCCCACTCAGCTCGCCTTACTTGTAGCGAATTTATTTCAAGATTATGAAGGAGAGCCAGATCATATGGTCAGAAGGATTCATTAGATGGTGGAAGTACAACAGATCAGGGAACAGGTGATGGACGCAGCTCATAGTCATCAGCAGAAGGTCAAACAGGACTTTGACAGGAAAGTCAGGAAGAAGGAGTTTGAAATCAGGGATTTGGTGCTTAAGTGGGATGCACCCAGACAAGATAAGGGCAAACACGGCAAGTTTGATGCTCTATGGATCGGGCCCTTCAAAATCTCTGAGGTTTTCTCAAATAACATGTACAGGTTGCAGGATTTGGAGGGTGAGGAGGTTTTTAACAGCCTAGTAAATGGGCATTTTCTGAAGAAATGTTTTGTTTGAGCCTTAGACGACTCCTTTGTTTGTAAATATTGTCCTTTTGGTCCTTTGTTTGTTTTTTATCTTTCGTCTTAGTAAATGACTCCATAGCCCAATAGCAAAGCACTGAAGCTGCAAATGAGTTCTTAGAGCATCACAGGGACAACTCTATCCCCCATGGAGCCTAATGTTAACATTAATTCTTGTTAAGAGGGGTGGGTTTTTTTCTCTCCTTTGAGCCCATAGCCCGAGCTGCGAAGAAGAAGGCCTAAAATTCCAACAAAGGCATTTTATTCAAAGGGTGTAGTCATGAGCACCAAGCGCAACACACAGAAGAAGTCCTTTTCGAGCTTAAAATCAAGCGATCAAGCATTTTGTTTTCAACAGCAAGGATTCATTAACAGAGCAGAGAAACGGTCAGTTGTTAATTGTAGTCATCCGAGTCGTGCCAAGTATAGTGTAGAAGTTTTCAAGGAAGTGAACGGTCAGAATTTTCCATGGAGCACTCGCGAAGTTACGAGGGTTGTTGATCGCGATCAGTTTAAGCGTGGGATTATTTCTTGAACTCGGGGTTCGTGAGTTAGAAGGATGGACCATATCCTTTGGTTGCGCAAGATCGTGAATCACGATAATTGTGGAAAGGAAATGAGCCATCACGTCTTGGGACTTCGCAAGGGGAGAATGCCAAATTTCGACACTCCAACTCATGAGGTCGCGAGTTGCGAGAGGCGCTAGCACTTAAGCCCTAGCTGACGGTTACATGTGGAGGGTGCTAGCGCACACCATATAATGAGACAGGTCCCAAAACACTGACATCATCATATCTGTCCATCCAAAGGGACGTGTGGCACACGATCAGACCGTATCGCCATCTCGGGTATCGGGAATTTGGAAAAGAGGAGCCGAGGGTCTTCAACCCACGAACTTGCAAGTCACGAAATACAAAAGAGCTTTTAATGTTGGGCCCACAGTATCACCGGATATGATCCGGGTCGTCCGAGCAAAGGGGGGCACGTGGTGCACGATTAGGCTCTATCACCACTTCACCCATCACAACTTTGAAGAACAAGGATCAGTTCCTTCCCATCCATGAAATGCGAAGTGTCGAAAGAGATTAGGAGTTGGGCCCACGGTCTTAGCGCCCAGTCACAGAGGAACAGGCTCGGGGAAAGGGCACTAGCACACACCATATAATGAGACAGGTCCCAAAACGTCGACATCATCACAGCCGTCCATCGAAAGGGATGTGTGGTGCATGATCAGGCCATGTCGGCATTTCAGCTACCAGGACTTCCAAAGGTAAGGGGTTTTTCTCTTCCATTGCATTTCAAAACCCTGAACCCTGAAACACTGAAAGTGCCTTTGAGGATAAGCACAGGGTCACGGCCCATGGCCACTTGGGGAAATAGAAATAGTTGTGCAAAAGGGCCAAAAGAGACAGGTTTAGCTGAAAAAGGGATCGCCGCGATCTCCAGGTGCCAGTGCGACTCGATCTTAACCCTGGTTCCTGATAGGAGTAAATGAAGGTGGGAGGAGGTGGTTGAAACCTCTCCTCACTCATTAATTGTAAGGTATGGACGATCTGGCAAGTAGTCTGCTTGAGATGGTCCTGTGTGCTGGATTTTTTCCAAAGAAGCCATGCCTAGTCCTTGACTAACTAGAGAAGTATGCACAGACTAACTCAGCATTTAATGGCTCAGCTACCCCCTTGCAAGAGCCATGCAAAGTTAAGGTGGTGTTTGACGAAGGAGTTCAGACTAGATTTGACCGAAGAGATGCCACGCCCTGAAAGTCTAGGATGCCTCTGCTGGTCAAATGTTTAGGAGTATATGTACTCAGTTTTTGTATTTTTGAAAGGATCAATGGTAGAGCACAGCTCCCGATTGTAAAGATTTAATCCAGCCTCTGGTTTTCTGGATATAGAAGAACATTTTGAGACTTCTTGTTTAATGGCAGCCAGCTTCTTCTTTTCCTATTTTCCTCTGAATCTAAGATCAGGGGCATGGATGATCTAGTCGGGTGTTGCATTGTTATTTTATGTAGGTTTGATATTATCAGTTATACAATCTTCGTAGGTTCATTTTGAAGTTTGTTCGGCTCTGAGAGGATCTCATAGCCAAGATTTTTCCTCTTTTGTGAAGATTGTTGAAAGACCGGATGTCCAGAGCAGACTTTGTTTCTCCTCTCTTCCCTCCAAATACTCACCACTATCATTATTACTGGCTTAAGTTAGGTCAAGACCTCATGTGTCACTATTGTTCCAGTCCAGTTTTCTAAGTTAGAACGATATTGTTCTGAGTTTACTTCCATCTGATCACCCCTTTATAAACAAAACGTGACACAAACTGATGGGTGTTGGGCTCTGCTCCTGCTGCAATCCAAGAGTGACTTCCAATGCCAATAGAAGAGACAATAACACATACCAATATTTAACAGATGATTTACATTCTTCTATCACACAGCATAATGTAGAAATAACAGTAAAATCATACATGCAGTAATCATAGACAAAACCCATAAATATAACAGCATATATAAATACACAACGTTTAACCAAACTTGGAAATGGTACTTATCTTTTAATTGAATTACACCAACTTTGTGCAAACCTTTCATGAACCTCCTAGCCTTATACCACGCTGGTCATCACTCTCAGCAGTGGGTCACCCCTGAGCTGGGACTAAGCTCCACCAAGAAAGGGATTCCTAGGCTAGGCAGGAACAACAGGAAGTTTCACAGTACAAATGGAAAGATATCCTCCAAGGATCCACTTACGCCCACCACTCATAGACTCTCATTCCCCACATGCCCGTCCCACCCCAGGAGTGTACACCTTCACTGTCACACAATCCATTGGTTGCTCCACCTCCCTTCTAGGGATTCAGCAATATGGCGGACGAAATTATCATATCTTTGTAGCTGCTACTGGACTACCTCCAGGAGAACTCACTTCCTCAGCACACTCTCTCACCTGGAGAGAGTTTCTCACAGGCCTAACAACCTGCTTCTTCTATCCACACTCTCTCACCTGGGAGAGTTACCCACAAGCCTGACAACCTTCCTCTTCAAACCAACTCTTAATTCAACTAGGTAACCATAGTAGAAACTCTAGTAAGACAAGGGACTACTCAAAAATTTACACAGGTTCACGAAGGTAAAGGGTTCAACAATAGAAGAATTGGACGAATACATGCTTTCTCAGTGTGTGAGTGAATCGGGGCAATGGATGGCTTGCCTGGTGCTAATGCTAAGAGCGAACCCTTCAGAAAGATGGCCAGAATCGTTCATGAACACCCAACAATGGTGGAAAATCCCACATAAATCTGCATGCATCCTGGGTGACACTTGGATCTCCAAGAGCATGTTCCTCTACTTGGAACCCGTTCCTCCTCCCAACAGAACTTAGGATAATTGGTTTTATTTTCCCAAACTTTAGTAATCTAAAGAAATACATTATAATATTCCCTTGGGTTAAGCCCTCAATATTATCCCATTTTCCTAGTCTCTCATCCCCCCTCCCTTACCCAGCCTAGTGGAGCTTAGTCCCCCATGCTCTTTATTCTTGGTAGGTCTACATGCAGCGATGTTGTTTATATTAATAATATGAATATTTACATGTACAAAACAGGCTCATGGCCTTTAACATCTAGGCTCTTTGGCCTAATAAACACATAATCCTACCAGCTTATAAATACTTGGCTTACCATCCTACAAAACATGTTACATTCATAATTACAATTGGGGCTTAGCCTTGGGATATTACAATCCCCTCCCCTTATTTTTGCACTGTCCTCGGTGTAACTCATTTACACAACATCAACAAGATTTTCAAAATCTTCAAAAAGATGTGGGTATTCTTCTCGCATAGCGTCTTTGTGCTCTCATGTTGCGTCCTTAGGACCGTACCATGTCCATTGGACCTTTACAATCCCTATGGCTTGATTCCGGAGATGCTTGCATTTCTAGTCCAGTACGCACACCGGATTCACCTAAAAGGTGCTTTCTTTCTCCACCTGAATCACATTCCAATCAATAACATGATTAACATCAGGTATATATTTCTTAAGAAATGAGACATGAAATACATTATGTATATATATAGATGCAAGAAATGCAAGCATATAAGCTACTAGACCAATCATCTCTAGGATTTCAAATGGTCCACAATATGTGGCTACCAACTTGGAACAGTTTCACAACTTCATGGAACTTTTGTTGGCTTTCACCTTTAAAAAAACATGATCACCCACTTTAATCTCCATGTGGGTTATGCCTTATGTCTTGGGCAGCCTTCAAATTCTATTTTATCTTTAACAATTTCTCTTCCATTTCCCTAAGAAAATCTGGTCCAACCATTTCCCTATCAACTTGTTTGTCCCATCTTACTGGGGTGTTGCACTTTCTGCCATAAAGTGCTTCAAACGGGCTCATCTTCAGTGATGCTTGATACCCATTTTTGTAGGAAAATTATACTGAGTGTAGATAATCTTCCCATTTAGATGGTTTGTCCATCACATACATCCATATCATATCTTCTATCACTTGATTTACTCTTTTTGTTTTTCCATCAGACTCAGGATGATAAGTTATGTTGAAGTTCAGGTTCATTCTAAACCCCTTGAATAATCCTCTCCAAAACTTTGAGGTAAATTTTGGGTCTCTGTCAAACACAATTGTCTTGGGAATATTGTGCAATTGTGCTACTTCCCTCATACAAATATCAGCAACATTAGTTGCCTTGTGATTAACCTTCATAGAAATTAAATGGGTATCTTTAGTAAGCTTGTTCACTACCACCATGATTGCATCATGTTTCTTGCTTGTTCCGGGAAATCCTGTGATAAAATCCATTGTCACCACTTCCCACTTCCACTAAGAAATGGGTAATGGTTGCAATAACCCAACTAGGTGTCTATGCTCAGCCTTGACCCTTTGACACTCCAATAATTTAGCTATGTATTCATCAATCTCCCTCTTCATGTTTGGCCAATAATATTGTCTCTTGACTGTTGAAACTGTTCTCTGATATCATGGGTGTCCCGCATAAGGTACATTGATCTTGGCTCTTGACTACTGAAACTGTTTTCTTATATCCTAGGTGTCCCGCATAAGGTACATGGTGCATTTATTTTAAAATCGCACTCCTCAATTCAATAGAATCGGGTACATAAACTATGTTTCTATACAAGAGAATTCCATCAATTCCCAATTCATAATTTTCAGCTTTCTGCTGCATTTTACCTTGCTACAATTTTTGTATCAATTCCATGTTCTACAAAACAACTTTTGCAATCTCAGAAATTATGCCTTTAAGATCTATATGATACATACTAATGGTTGTAACATGAAGTTCATGAACTCTCCTCTTGAGTGCATCAACCACCTTGTTCTCCTTTCCTTTGATGTGCTTGATATCAAATTCATACTCACAGAGGAATTCCAACCATCTACTCTGCCTAGCATTCAAAGTTGGTTGATCAAACAAATATTTCAGACCATTATGGTTTGTCCTCAACTCAAACCTCTTTCTTATGAGGTAGTGCCTCCACTTCTTCAACGCGTGCACTATGGTTGCCAACTCCAAATCATGAGTGGCATAGATCCTTTCATGCTCTTTCAATTTCCTAGATTCAAAACATACCACAAACCCATTTTGACTGAGGACGCCACCTAGTCCTTCTTTTCATGCATCTGTGCAAACCACGAAATCTTCATTCGGATATGCAATCTTCAAAATTGGATCACTAGTTAACAGTTGATTCAATTGTTGGAAGCTCTTTTCACATTCTTCAGTCCATTGAAATTTTACTCCCTTTTTTTTTGCAAGGAAGTGATTGGGTGGGAAATCCTTGAGAATCCTACAATAAATCTCTTGTATTATCCAGCTAGACCCATGAAGGATCTGACTTCTATCACATTCTTAGGTGTTTTCCAACCTTTAATGGCCTCAATATTTTCAGGGTCCACTGCTATCCCTTCTTCGGATATGATATGCCCCAAATAGTGAATTATGTTTTGATAAAATGAGCACTTGCTCAATTTGGCATACAGTTGATGCTCTCTTAGCACTTGCAACACCATCCTCAAATGATTCTCATGATCTTCCTCTGTCTTGGAATATACAAGGATGTCATCCAAAAAGACAATGACAACTTGTCTAAATATTCTCGGAAAACACCATTCATTAGGCACATGAAAATAGTTGGCGCATTTGATAACCCAAATGGAACCACTGTGAACTCATAATGACCATACCTTTTCTTGAAGGAGGTCATGTTGATGTCTTCATGTTTAATCCTTACCTGTTGGTATCCTGGCCTGAGATCTATCTTTGAAAATATCCTTGCATCCTTCAACTGATCGAAGAGATCATCAATCCTTGGTAGAGGATACTTGTTCTCTATAGTCACTTTATTCAACTGCCTAAAATCGATGCACAATATCCATGTCCCATCTTTCTTCTTCACGAATAAGACTGGAGCACCCCAAGGTGACACACTTGGGTGTATATACCCATTTTAGAAGTTCTACAAGCTACATTTGTAGCTCCTTTAGGTCTGGTGTACTCATTCTGTAAGGAGTCTTTGATACTGGAGCTGCCCCATGCATCAAATTTATAGAGAAATCAATATCTCTCTTTGGGGGTAGTCCTGGTACCTCCTTGAACACATCTTCAAAATCTTCCAGGACTGCATGATCCTCCAAATTTTTCACCTTATCCTTAGATGCTTCCTGCATATGGGCTGAAAATATTTGACAGCCCTTCCTGTAACACTTCTTTAGCTACATTGTTGAGATTTCTTGAATAGTAACTGCCCCAGGAATTCCTTGGACTGCTCTCAGATTCCCTTCCTCATCCAAGAAAGTGAATGCCTTGTTATGATAGTCTAATATTGCATGGTGTTGGTCCAACCAATCCATACCAATTAGGAAATCATATGATCCCAAAGACAAGATTTTCAAATCTTCCTTGGTACTCAGTCCATTCATGCCCAATGGACATGATTTAAGCAAATCAACAACCTTTCTCTTGGCTCCTGTAGACAGCTGCACCGGCCAAGATTTCCCATGATTTCTTCTTGGTAATTGAAATATTTTCACTACCTTAGGATCTACATAGCTATGAATATCCCCTAAGTCAATTAAAATACTAAAGGCATGGTTATTGATCATACCTTCAACTTCAATCATGTGTGATTGAAACACATCTTGCTTGTTGTCTAGGGTTGCATAGATTCTTGGTACTCTTCTGCCAATGTCCTCCATTGTTTTTGTTTTTTAAACATTGTGAACATCTCTCACCTTGTCCTTTGTATGAGGGAAATATCTATAATTATGATATTCTTTACATCCCCAACATTTCATAGGTGTATGCCTTGGCCTTTGCCCACCTACTTCAGCCATCCTGGGCTCTCTCAAAACTGGTTGTCCTTGAGGACTATTTCTGAAAAATGGTGGCTTGTTCCCCTTCTGCCTCTGCTCCCTCTTAAACTTCCTCTTGTATTCCCAAGATTTTTGGGAAGTGGGCTTTCCATTTTTCCGATCATATAAGCATTTTTCTCTCCTTATAGTTTCTTCCAAAGCCTTGGGATCATCATATTGGATTTTTATCATTGATGAAAGATGGCAGCCCACTCAGATATCTTTGGATCTTAACTATCTCATCATTAATGAAAGAGACATGCTTCAACATCTCTAGAAATCCCTTTTCATATTCATCTATAGTCATTTTTCCCAATTTAAGTTCAAAGAACTCTTTCATCTTTCTGTCATAGTATCTCTTGGTTAAGTAATTATTTTCAAAATGTCTCTTGAATTCCTTCCATGTAACATTCTTCTCTTTGATGTGTTGCACTTGCACAAGATGACACCACCATATGGATGTCTTTCCTTTCATATGATATATTGTAATTATTCCCTCTTCATGAGAGGAATAATTATGCAATTGGAAATATTTCCTCATGCCAAGTAGCCATGTCTCAGCATCTTCATCTTTCTAGTGCCCTCCATCAAAAGTAGGAGGTTTGATATTATTCATTTCACCCTTCATTTCATCCACTTCATATATCATATGATTTATGTTAGGAGATGGACTTGAGCTATTGTGTGCTCTCCTATGGGAATGCTTTTGGGAGTGTTGGTGATGTATGCTACCACTTCTTCCTCTTCTTTCCTCATCAGGGGTCTTGTGACTTCCTGATTTGTTGGAGCCACTTTCCTTATCCAAATTCTTTTCAATTCTTTACAGGCTCCGCATTAACTTCATATTGAAGTCTTCTTATTGCTCCTTGGATATCTTAAGCCTTCTGTTATCTACCTGGTGAATTTGGACATCTTTTTGAAAATTCTTAATGATTTTAATCAGGCTCACTTCTTTATCTATTTATTATCCATGCCCATTGGAGTTTGTTCCTTAAAATCCCAAATGGACATCCATTCCTCTAGCTTCATTCTCCAAACTGTAAGTATCATGTGCCTCCTTCATTTCTCTTCACTATGCGACAATTCGATTCAGTTCTGACAATTATTAACTCTACAAAATGTGCAGTCAACCAAATTTTGTCAGGTTATTAGACTTAATAATTTTCCAAAATAACATAAACCAATTTGGTTCAACAAAATAATATCCGACTCCATTTTCTACGGGTCTTTATCGATCAAGAACCCCTCAGGTTTCTATCTCTAATCCCTGCTCTGTTCTGCAAAAAATTTCAGGCACCGACCCCTTTTTCTTCAGCCCTTAATTCACATGTGACCACGGTTGTGACCAAGTGCTATTAGTTGGGCACTTATCTGGAGTCTTGAAACTTTGGGGCTCTGGAGCTTCGGAGGATTTCACATCTACACACCCAAAAACTATCAAACCGCGAATCTTCAAATACTTCCATGTCACCCTCGGCGACGTATCATGCCACGTTACTTCAGCGCTACAGGACTTTGGGGATTTCTTCCTCCCACTCAATCATGAACCATTTATTCCCGGGTGTCAAGTCTCCAAACTACCGCATCCACTGCCATGTGTCCTCTATGATCAACGACCAAGGTAGACTCCATCCTTCAAGCCTTCAGGAGTTCTCTACTCAATGCTAATTGTAACATCTTTCCTCTGGAGTACCAAGTCTCTGGACTTCACTATCTGGTGCCACGTACCTACTGGGGTCAAGTTATTGTGGTCCTAGTCAAGTCATCATGGCCCTGGTTAACTACTTTTTGTATTCATCAGGGGCCCCACTACCCATGCTCGAGAGGAGTGCCACATGGAAAAATAATAGAAGCGGACACGTGGCCCAATCAGACGGGTGACACGTGTCACATTTTAACTGCCATTTCTATCTTCAAAAGGTTCTTAACTCACTGACATGTGGCACACATCCCATGTGTCCACATCATCACTGGTGACATCAACAGGCCACGTCACTTCGAGACTTTAGGTTCAGAAGATTTTACACTTGCACACTCCAATTCTCCTGAACGTCGAACTCCCTAACAAGTTGATCTTCTGACACGAGTCCCTTTTGATAGACGATTTGGATCAACTCCAGACTTTGGGACTTCAGGAATTTTATCCTTATCATACTTTATTTCTCTCGAATGTTGAATTCTCGAACAATCCAATCCATTGACACGTGTTCCTTCGGATGGACAGTCCAGATTAACTCCGGACTTAGGGAATTCGGGAGTTTGTGCCTTAGCACACTTTGTTTCTCTTGAACACTGAATTCTAAACAGTTGTGAGATATATGGTTCACAACCTCCCACGTGCAGATCTGACGGTTGAGATCTTATTTTCCACCGGTGTACCTTACCTTCTACTCTTGGCTTGATCTAACGGCTCTGAACTATTCTTGCTCAAATCCAATGGTAAACACTTCTCCCCAGATCTACGATGTAGATCGTTGCTGGGACTTTGAAACTTTAGGCTTCAGCCCCTTTTGTTCTTATAACACATAAACTTCTCTGAAGTCGTGAAGTCCGAAGTACTTGGAGGTTAACTCTCATGCACTTTCCTTCAAATCTGACGGCTGGAAAGGTTGGCCTTTCCCTTGTGCAAATCTTATGCCTAAAATTCGAACCTTGTGTCCCAACACAACAGTTGTTTCAGCTTCTTTCTATGTTTCCATTACATAAA
The DNA here is from genome assembly GCA_032191745.1 of Picea mariana. Lineage (NCBI taxonomy): Eukaryota > Viridiplantae > Streptophyta > Pinopsida > Pinales > Pinaceae > Picea > Picea mariana. The sequence continues at coordinate 125,965 of JASDQU010103242.1, read as the reverse complement.
CCGTTATACCTCTTGAGCTTCATAACATGGCCAAGGTATTTTCTTGGTACCCAGGGGTGTTCTTAACTCATATTTTGTTTGTTTTAACAATTCACTCTGAAACCTATGCTTCGTTAACCACTAACATGGCCCATCCAGGTTCAGTGTCGAAACCATGTCTCTGATACTAATTTGTGACATCCCTGGCCACCAAGGTCAGACCATGGTACTCTGAATAACGCTTTGTTACCAATTTGTGACGTCTCAAGCCACAAACAGGATGGGAAACATCACTTTGTAAACATACTTTTTTCTCTGATACCAATTTGTGACATCCCCAACAACCAACAAGTCG
>JASDQU010103242.1:101845-125370 GCA_032191745.1 Picea mariana | reverse complement strand
AAAAACATACACGCAATAATCATAGACAAAACCCATAAATATAACAACATATATAAATACACAACATGTAACCAAACTTGGAAATGGTACTTATCTTTTAACTGAATTAAACCAACTGTGTGCAGACCTTCCACGAACCTCCCATCCTTAGACCACGCTACTCATCACTCTCAGCAGTGGTTCACCCTCGAGCTGGGACTAAACTCCACCAGGAAAGGTATTCTTAGGCTAGGCAGGGACAACAAAAATTTACACAGTACAACAGGAAGGATTTCCTCCAAGGAGACACTTATTCCCACCGCTCACAGACTCTCATTCCCCACATGCATGTCCCACCCTAGGAGTGTACACCTTCATTGTCACACATTCCATTAGTTGCTCCATCTCCCTTTCAAGGCTTTAGCAACAGGTCGGACGGAATTCTCAGAGCTATGTAGCTGCTACTAGACTCCCTCCAGGAGAACTCACTTTCTCAGCATACTCTCTCACCTAGAGAGAGTTTTTCACAGGCTTGACAACCTACTTCTTCTATCCACACTCTCTCACCTGAGAGAGTTAACCATAGGCTTGACAACCTGCCTCTTCAAACCAACTCTTAATTCAACTAGTTAACCACAGTAGCAACTCTGGTAAGGCAAGGGACTTCTCATCAATTTACACAAGTTCATGAAGGTAAAGGGTTCAACAATGGCGGAATTGGCCGACTGCGAGCCTCCTCAGTGCGTGAGTGAATCGGGGAAATGTTTGGCTCACCTGGTCCCAATGTTGAGAGTGAAACCTTCGGAAAGATGGCCAGAATCGTTTGTGAACCCCCAACAATGGTGTAAATTCCCACATAAATATGCATGCATCCTGGGTGACACTTGGCTCTCCAGGAACATGTTCCTCTCCACTTGGAATGTGTTCCTCTTCCCAACGAAACTTAGGATAACTGGTCTTATTTCCCCAAACTTTAGTAATCTAAGGAAATACATTATAATATTCCCTTGGGTTAATCCCTCAAGCTTAGCCCCTTTTCCTAGTCTCTCATCCCCCCTCCCTTACCCAACCTAGTGGAGCTTAGTCCCCCATACTCTTTCTTCATGGTAGGTATACACACAGTGATGTTGTTTATATTAATAATATGAATATTTACATGTACAAAATAGGCTCCTAGCCTTTAACATCTAGGCTCTCCATCCTAATAAACACATAAGCCTACCAACTTCTAAATACTTGGCTCACCAGCCTACAAAACATGTTACATTCATAATTAAAATCAGGGCTCGGCCTTGGGATATTACAACCGCCCAAGAAAACACTATCCCCATATGAGCCCAAGAAGGATCACCTGTGACAACTACAACTCAGTGAAGGCATCAAGCGGGATGGGTATGCCTACTATCCTCATAGATTTAATCACCATATACGATGACTAGGAAGGCTTAGAATATTTTCACATAACCCCGGTGTTAATCAAATGGGAGGAAAAACCAAGGGACACATCTGCAACAGCCTTTGATGATTTGGTCCTAAAACCCCAAGAAGGTGACCTGGAATCTAGGAGCACTCTCGACATGGTATTTCTCAAGCAACTGGAAACACAATCGTCGGGGGAAACACAACCTCATAATGACATCTCTAAGAATGACATGGATGCAGGAGAAGAAGAAGAAAAAATGGGGTAGATTGAAATCAGTATCCCGACGAACAAACTCTTAGCCAATACCAATCCTCTTCCCACTTCTCCATCTAAGACAAAGACTCTATCAACCGACAAGGACCAGCAGAAGGTCAAGTCACCAGGACGCACAAGAAGCTCCCCTGCTAGGGAGTTGAGTGGACCAAGCCATGGAACAAAACAAGCATCGGCACCAATATTACCACAGAAACCACTAATTGAGGAAGAATGAGGTCGAGTGCCCACCCTCAGAAGAGATAGAGAACCTACCATGGAACACCTCTATACGGTGGGAATATTAAGTAATACTTTGTCCTAGGGGGATCCACATATTCGTGAACCAGTAGTCGAAGCCACCAATATACAAGTTATTGCTTATGATAGGAAAAGGAAGGTCGTGATGAAAAGAACATTCAGGAAAAGGAAGCTTACGCTCGATAGCACCTTGTTCATAACCACATAAGAGACTTTATTCGACATAGAAGATATCAGGATGATTGAGTTAATCTGAACAGGGATGGCCATAACTGATGCCACATTAGACATGGAAAAAAGGGATGAAATGGAGGTAGATGTCATGAAGAAAGAGTTAGACCACCTGCAACATCAAGATGAATATTACCAAATTTCAACCCAAGCGGTGGTACTCTTGAAAAGTGAGTTCTGAGAGATGTATGCACAATTCAAAAGGGAGAGGGACCTCTTCACTGCCCGAATAGCCGATTTTCAAGAAGATACCCTTATGGGGATAGAAACCTACAAATACATGCAACAGTGGTATGAGAAGGTACATCAAGCCCTGGAATAGATAGACTACATCAGCGAGGCGTAGAAGGTTTGAGATACAGAAGAACATGGCATCCAAGTGTTGATGGATAGTAGCATTGCCTAAATAAGAAAGGTAGTTGAACACTGGGTATACATGGTCCAATAACCCCGATGGAAAATGAAGGAGAGATGGGAAGATTGTGAGAAAATTTGGGAAAAAATCAACCAAGAAATGAGAGGTATTGACTTGCCAGAGTTTGGTCCGCCGGAGTATTCACTGATTTATATGATATAATCAAGCGACATGTAGAGAAAGACCAAGTATGCGAAACAGAGATTTTTCGGATTTCAAGCATAATCCTGGGCCAATTAAAGAAGTTCATGGAGCCTCTAATTAAATCTCTCGCAGTCTTACAGCGTGTGAGTGTCAAACTAATCAAGTACAAGGAATGGATAGTTGCGATAAAGGAGGTCCTATATGCTTGGATGGATCAACACAGGTTCCCTTATGCAAATACATGCAAAGATCTCTTATGCAAATGGTCGGAATACGAGAGGAACAATCCACTTCATTAAAATGATGAGATGATCTAAAGAAGACGAAAGAGAACAGATAGATAAAGTTCACCATGTGTCATTTTCTCCATTTAACACAACTTTAGTAGTTATTTTTAGTTTAATTATTTTTATAAATAAGAGAATCAACCTTATGTTAAAGGTCAATAGTTTTGGAGAGAAGACTTTTTCTTGAATATTGTAAGAGAATTATTTATGTGCAAGTTATTTTAATTTAGAATTTTTGTTTAGAACCAAAGACACGTCTTTCATTTAAGCCATGAATGTGACTATACCGAGGGGGTTTATCTTCGTCTTCGAATTCAATATTTGTTGTTTTATTGAGTAATATTTGTTGTATATGTTGTTTAACTTATCTTATAATGTTGTGACAATTCTTTTATTTTGATTGATGAATATAAATTGATTGTGTTGATGTGTGATTGATAGTAGAGTATTGAAAATTACTTTTCTTGCACTCAATTTCTATTACATACGTATTTTATTTATGTAACCATTATCATAGACGATGTTGAATGTCTACAAGTCAATGGTATTTTTGATAGCTTGAAGTAGGTTCGATCCTCATCATTTGCATGTTGACGTATAAAGGTTATCCCAAAACCTATCTTTCTCCAATATATTGTAACTTCCCTCTGTCATTAGTTTAAACCGCACCTTTTATTTCCATAAATGTTAGAAAAGAACAAAAAGAGAATTTCATAGCCTGAGGAAAATTTTCACATAAAGACATACCTATCGGTCACGATTAAAGCCCATCAATAAATCCATCCAGATCATAGATCTGGAGAACCATACCACTCGGTAAACGCTTACAAGTCTAATTGGACCTCTCAAGCAGGTTTTGTTCCTGCTATTGAGTTGAAGGGATTTCAGACACCTCAATAGAATCGGAGCTAGAAGAAGGGCATGAAAAAATGCATGGATAACAATATTTCTAATAATATATTCCATAAATCCTATAGATTCAAACAGCACACACACATGTCTAGTCATTCTCAATACATCCCACATGCATGGCGAGTCATTCTCAAGAAAGCCCACATACAAAGAATACTCCCACCATGAGTAACTCATCTCAACACAAAGAAGAAGAATGAATGTACCTTGAAATACCTTACATTCTTCCTTACGAAGAGTTAAACAAGTTCAGAAGAATCACTAGGGCTTATGCCCGACAGATCAGAGCATTACCTTTAGCTCATTTACTTCCTCGAAGAAAACAAATAATAAGACTAGTTGTTGACACCCCTAATCAGGTATTCGTTCATACGGTAGGATACCTGATATACTTTTCTCTCACAGAGTTCGAACAAACCCTTGGTTTGATACCCGAAACACCATTTGTCACCCCACCAGCCAGTGACTACTCTGAACCTAACAATTTTGAATCTGAAGAGGAAGGGTCCAACTCAAATCACTCAGGTTCGGAATCAAAAGATATGGGGGAAAATAATGATAACAATGCATAAGGGGGAGATCATCCTCAAGATAACCAACCATGGTTGGCAAGAGATTCTTTAGTGATTCCATGAAGGATGCATAACCTACCCAGACATCCAAAAAAACTACTTCCCAAATTTGACCATGAAACCTCTAGATTGCTTGAAGACCATATTAAGAAGTTCATATTAGCCATAAGGTTGATGAATGTGCAACACGAATATGTGGTGTGTATATTTTTCCCTTATACCTTTGAAAATTCAGCTTCAACTTGGTATTTCAACCTACTGGTTGGTTCCATAACTAGCTGGACAAAGTTTCAAAAGGATTTCTTAAACAAATTTGCTGAAGAAACTACTCTAGGATCTTTAATGGCTGAACTTTTCATCGCCACTATGAGTCCAAAAGAAAAGGTCAAAGATTTCAACCAAAGGTTCACCACCATTTTGAAAAAATTCCAACATGAAGCTAAACCTAATCTGGAGCTGCAGATTGAAGTATATGCTAATGCTCTCCCAGGTTCTATTTCCATGTTCGTAAAAGGGGCCGCCAAGTATAATCTAGCTAAAAATTTCGAAGAAGATAAAATGATTAAGTTCGAAATAAAAGGATGCAAAGAAGTTCATATCCCACTAATAAAATAGGAAACCCAACCTCCACCTAAGAGGGGAATTTTGTTGACTAGACCCCCGGGAAAATAAGCAGAACAAGGTCTCGAAAAAGAGGGAGGGGACATAGAAAACCTACAGTGGATGATAAAAAAAACTTTCCAACGAGCTCGTAGATATGAAAAGGAGTGTCGGGGAAGGAAACCAAAATCAAAGACATTATAAACCATTTTTCAAAAGGAACCCACATTTCAAAGCTATAGAACCTCCCCCAGGGACTAAATAAATCCATTGAATTAAAAATCCAAGAATTGAAATTCTTTGGAGATTCTGAAATTATCATCACGAAGTGAAGAATACCATCCATTACAATTCACCTCACTTAAGGAATTATCAACAAGAGGTGCAAAAAATAATAGATAATTTTGAGTCTTTCAACATTATTGTTGTTCCCAGGACAAAAAAAATACCCTTGTCGATGCTCTAGCCACTACAGCTTCAAGATTATCTCCTTTAGAAGATTATAAAGCCTCAAGGTTTCTAGTGGAACTGATCTACAAACCGTCGATACCTAATAATATTTCTAACTGGAAATTTTTTGAAGGGGATGAATAGGTTGTATATTTCCTACCTAATCAGACAATTTTAAGGATTTGTCCATTGATGATGAAGTATTCCAAGAACTTCTCATAAAATCAAATGTCCATGAACATAAAAAAGGAAAAGACCACACTGATGACAAACCCAAGTTTCACATGATACCTAAAGGAGTGGCCAATCTGGAGAACCTTTTCGACCTGAGGGAAAGATTCAGAGGGAAAAATAATGTAAAAACAGGGAGCTCATGTCCTATATACAAAGATATAAACCTATGCACCCCTAAGAATCCCAAGAATGTCAATCTAGGTAAGACAATGTCCAAAGAAGATAGGAAATCTTATCTTAAATTATTTAAAGAATATCAAGATATATTTTCTTGGTCTTACCGAGAATTGAAAACATACGATACTCACATTATCCAACACACGATCCCGTTAAAATATGAAATGAAACCTTTCAAACAAAATCTTAGGAAGTAACACACATCTAGAACCTTTGATGTATCAAGAGCTGAAGAAATTGTTAGATGCTAAGATTATCTTTTAGGCAGACACTCTGTCTGGGTAGCCAATTTGGTGCCTATCAAAAAGAAGTCTGGGGAGATCTGTTTGTGTGTGGATTTCATAAACCTTAAAAGAGCATCAGAAAAATAGAACTACCCAATCCCACCCATGGAATAGCTCTTATAGATAGTATACAACTCTGGAATTTTTTCCCTCCTAGATGGTTTCTTGGGATATAACCAAGTCCTGGTTTCAGAAGAAGATCGATTAAAAACTACCTTCCAAACCAAGTGGGGAACCTTTTCTTATAAACACATGCCCTTTGGGTTGATTAATGTAGGGAAAACCTTCTAGAGGGCCATGAACGTAGATTTTCAGGGATTAATTAACAAATGTGTGGTAGTTTATTTAGATGATGTAACGGTATACTCAAAAAATAAGGAAGACCGCATTCATCTTTTGACTCAGATCTTCGAAATGTGTAGCAAATATGAAATATCATTGAACCCTAAGAAAACCATATTTGGCGTAGAGGAATGGAAATTATTAGGTCATATTATATCTCAAGGATGAATTAGCATCGACCATGAGCGGATAAAAGAAATAGCTCAACTCCCCTTGCCTCACAATAAAAAGGCCATGCAATCTTTCTTTGGGAAAATCAACTTTGTGAGAAACTTTACTCCTGACTTTGCCAAAATGATTAAACCTTTCCAAAAAATGATTCGCAAAGATACAAAGTTTAAATGGGATGAAGAAAGGAAATATGCTTTCAACAATATCAAAACCTCCATCTCCCAAGCACCAGTGCTACGAAGCCCTGATTTCAGCAAAGATTTTTTTCTGTATACCTTTGCTTCTAACCAATCCTTGGTTGCGGTACTTATCTAGAAGGATGATGAAAACAATGAGGCACTGGTATCATTTATGAGAACTAACCTCCAAGGATCCAAACTAAACTACCCTACTATAGACAAACAGGCTTACGCGGTTTATAAAGCAGTCAAACATTTCAGATCCTATATCCTGAAGAATCGCACTAAAGTCATAGTACCTCACCCCGTGGTCCGATATCTGTTCACTCAACACGAGATAGGAGAAAGAAGGGTAAATTGGATGGCAGTCATCCAAGAATTTGATCTAAACATAAAACATGTCAAAATAGTCAAGGGTCAAGGATTGTGTGAACTGATCATTGAGGCCCACGACCTAATTAACGTAGAAGACTCTGGTTGGGAAAATGAGTTGTCATTATGGTGCAATGAATCCTTATACGTACCTCCCAGGAAATAATCCTAGTATGGAAACTTGTCTTATCTCCTACATCATGGAACTTGTCCGGAAAACCTAAACCCTAGAAAAAGCAGAGCCCTCAAGTTACAATCCGCTCAATATCGCCTCATAAATTTTGTTATTTTTCGAGTGAATTATGATGGAGTACTCCTTAGATGTATTGAACATGATGATGTAGAAAATGTACTAAGAATTCCATTACGATCCAGCGGGTGGAAATTTTGTAGGAGAAACCACGGCTCACAAAATATTAAGGATTGGTTATTACTGACCTACTTTGTTCATGGACGCTCATGCATATGCCAGGAAATGTAAATATTTCCAAGTAAGCACCAGTAGAGAAAAGAGAGCAGTCGTTCCACTCCAGCCAATGGCCATATCTAGACTATTCGAGCAATGGGGGATAGACATCATAGGGGAAATTACTCCCAAATATTCAAAACAGCATAAATACATCTTGAATGCCACAGACTATTTTACGATATGGATGGAGGCTATCTCTCTCATGCACGTTAATGAAAAGGTAGTAATCCAATTTCTAGAACAATAGCTAATAACAAGGTTTGGGATACCCTATGTTCTCGTTTTTTACAATTCTGCCTACTTTTCATCCACATTGTTGATAGAATTTTCCCTTGAAAAGAGGATCATAATAAGATATTCTACAAACTACTATCCGCAAGGGAATGGGGTAGCAGATTCAACTAATAAAAACCTGGTGAGGATTTTTTTTTAAAAAATAGTTGTTGAAAATCATAGGAATTGGCATAATTTTCTTCATAATGCTCTATGGGAAGATAGAGTAACGCCTAAAGAAGCCATAGGAAACTCTCTGTATTTTCTGGTATATGGACAAGAAGCCATTCTCCCAAACGGATTGTTTCTTCCATCTTTACAACGTGCTCAGGCATCAAGAGGTCAGCCCTCATCCATTATACAACAAAGGATTGATACCCTTCTCATGTTGGATGAATAAAGGGAAAAGGATAAAGTTAAGTTCATCGCTCATCAGCAGGTAGTTAAAAGATGGTTCGATAAACATAAGTCCAAAGAAAATAATTTCGAAGTAGGGGACCTAGTCTTGAAGTGGGATAAAGCAAACGATCCCAAAGGAAAACACTCAAAGTTCCAAAATCTTTGGCTCGGACCTTTCTAGGTGACTGAGAAGATTGGGGCAAGTACATACCGGTTGCAAAATTTGAGGGGGGAATTAGACACCCTCCCGGTGAATGGCCATGCCTTAAAACAATGTTTTTCTTAAAAAAAAAATCGATGTTTTGTTTGAATTATTGTTTCTTTTTCATCGTACATTTTGATTAAAACAAGTGTGTGTGTGTGTGTGTGTGTGTGTGTGTCAGGGAAGATCATTTTCGAGCCCTTTTTTCATTCTTTCTTTTTGCTTGTTATTTTTTTTTTATTAAGTTGTGTTGCATAAAGGAATGGTTGACTTTAATGTCTTATTGAGGGAATACGTTGAAGCAGACTCTTCTCCTAACCTACACTTACATGCAAGATAAGATACGTTGAGAAGACACAAAATTTTCAAAATTATATTTTATCTTTGCAAGCATACTACCTGGGGAAATGATGAAATATCTGCCTAGTGTCCTAGTAAAGCTAAAAGGAAGGATGGATAGCTGGAAAGAATCACATGTGCCTCTAGACAGAGCCAGGGAGAGCTCCATCTTAACAGTTTCACCTTTTCAAAAAGTAGATATCGTCCTCTCTGAATTACTCTTGGTATTTATGTCAGAAAAAAATGATCAAAAGATGATCCATATATAAAAATAAAAAATAAAGGGAGTGAAAAGTCCAAGAGGGTATGCAAATAACTCTGTCAGGTCTATGGATGCTCACTAGCAACAGAGCAAGGTCTGTAATGTCGGAGTGACTCCGTTGGGGATATGGACGCTCACTGGCAGCGGAGCAACACCGTAAGAAAGGAATGATAGCTAAATGAACTCACTTCAATGGATGCCCTACCCAACTCTTGTCTAGGAAGGACATGGATTGTAGTCAAAAGCAAAGAGGATGGAAAAACTCTAAACCCCATAAGCGGATCCGGATTCACGAACTCGGGAACTTGTGTACACATTGATGGAAAGGTTATGTTGCAAATAATATAATCAAGCCAGACAGTTTCTCAACCAATTTTCACAGGCTAAGCATGAGGAAAGGAGCATAGATTTTGTTTTCACCCATAGAATTGTCATTTGATGAGCACTCAACACATCCTAAAAAACTTTTTTTCTTTTGGGTACCACTTTTTCATTTCTGAATAGAGTCAATTTTGTTGGAATGGATGGATTTTTTGTTGTTGTGTTTTATCATTGATCACATTTTGTTTGGTTTGAAGTTTGTTGACAGATTGAAATTTTTATCTAAGTAAACGTGGCATAAAAACTAAGTGCACACAACCTAAAATTTGTTTTATAAAAAAGGAGTTGTGTGCCAATAGGCGATTCTGGTCTGTGAAACAGTTCTTTAAAAAATTGTTGATGTATCATCGGCATCGGCAAAATCCAAAAGACAAACTACCAACATAAACAACAGCAATCGCCAATCATCGATCATCGATACATCATCGGCATAAAGGAAAAGGGAGAAAGGGCACGATGGCCAGAAACATATGTCTAAGGAAAGAAATCGATGAAGAAAAAATGCTTCTCACGTCGAAGAGGTCAAATCAATCCTCACATGTTTTTCCACATATATGGTCTGTATTGCTCGGTTATCTCCCATGTCATATTTTTATATCCCCCATGTTACATCAGCATGTTCACACCATCATGTCATATCTATACTTCCATGTCAGTGTTGTACGGCAGTTTGGGTTGGCACCAGAAATTTTTTCTAAGAGTACCAAAGAAGCAACTTCAAATACAAATTGTCGACGTCGATGCACTCATTGACTATCAACAGATGCTAGGACATTGAACAATAGGATTTAGATTGAACCTTTCTCTACCGATGTTGGTGATCCTGGCTAATCCATGTCATCCTTTTAAAGACCCTATTTAATCGAAGTCGTTCTATCTTTCATAGTGCGATTTCACGCCCGAGAGAGACTCAAAGACCACCAAGGAAAGAGTGATATTCTGATCACACATATGCCCGATGTCGATCGTACTACTTCCTTTGAAATGCGAAATGCATGGGTAACTTGATGGGACACCTCTAGCTGAGTGAAGGATGGGATCTACAATTGTTATTCAAATAAGAACTTCACATAACCAATACCTCAAGCCACGGCACTACATGCCAACCAACATTCAAAAATTTAAATTCACCAATGAACTCTAAAATAACATGCTTCTACGCAGCCATCTTGTGTTACATTTAATCCTAAGCATGGTGTGGATTCTGTTATAGATTGTACATGTCACATTTGTACTACTAAATTTAAGACTCGATGCGACAAGGTAGGTATGTTTTAAATTTACAAGGTTTTTTCCCAAGCATGGTATTTCGTTCGCAAACCACTGATCTCCCAAGCATATGAAGGAGCGAGAGAGAGCATCAAGGAGGATACAACACACTGTATCACTTCAATTACTAGTAAGCCCAGGTTATTTATTTCAAGGAAGAGATAAGCATTTTCTTTGTCTTTTGCATTAACGATTGCATCGAATAATGCTTGTCAAAGTTGGCTTGCAGCTCATTATAACATATTCTGCAGGAAAATACCTCCGCGGAAGTCAACAACCAAGCGCTCACCAAGAACACCCAAAATGAAAGAACTGGAGATCAATGAAGAGTCGACTCTGGCGACCACAAGGGAGATTGATTTTGTTTTAAAAAAGAAATTAGTTATCTAGACTTTGACCAAGAAATAGTTCACCCAACCTCCAGCATTCGAGGACACGGAGGAAGGCACTGGATCTAAAGTAATGCTCCCACATTTGGGTGACCTTTATAATAAAATTAGTTAGGGAGATTACCTATATTTTACACCTCACAGAAACCCAGACGTCAGGGTATTGGATGACCAATTTTTCCTGAATATCAGGCGATCGTCTCTACACAAGGTGGCTTTCCGAACCCCAATTATGCCCTGCATAGAAACCATAGTATGGATAATTGACCACGCAGATATGGTGAAGTGCATGGTCAACAATCAGGAGGGTGAATGTGTTGGTATTTTTCTTCCAGTGGAGGTACAAAAATATTACAAACTCAGAGACCTAGAGGAAACACTGAATACAGATTTTGTGGTCAAGTTTTATGAGCTTCATGACACCATCCAGTTGTTATCCTCGTGGTGGAAAGAGGATAAAAAGTTCACAAACAGGAACAATGGCTGGTACAACAGGGTAAACCTCAGAGATCCCTATATGTATTTAATGGATTTGATATGTCGTTTATATGGAGAAAAGAACTACTCAAAGTTTTTAGAAGCATGGATGCCCTTAGCATATACCGTGGCGATCTCCGAGAGCAGTTTCAATTGGGGAGCCATTATTTCAAAGCAGTTGAGTATCAACATACTACAGGCCCACACACCAAAAGATGGAGAAACATAATCTTCTTCATGGAATCTTACCTGTTGGACATGATCTGTACGAGAAACGCTTTCGCATGTATGAATTTAAATTGGCATGCTATCAAGTTACTTGTGCACGTTTATTTCAGCATTTTGTGGGAGAATAGGTACAAAATGTTTTACGCCATAATATGTGATGAGTTTATAGCCAGAATATACTTCATTATATTTAGAAAAGAATTCCCAAGGCTTTCAGTGGCATCCAAAAAGATGATATCAAAATTTGTTCACTGGTATTTCAAAGAAACAAGTACTTACATCAGAGTGTTCAGGGCCACTAGTGAACCACACCTACTCCCCACTCATGTCTCGGGCCGTCTGATATTTAGATATATTTATTACCAGACTATTCTACAAGGTTATAATGCTTCTTTGGTGAAGGATAAGAAGAGGGCCTTCATACTTTATGGTTTTCATATTGGGTTTTATATGGTTAAAGACATTGCGCAGGCAAAACAAAAAGGATTGAGTCAACTTGAGTATTGGTTCCCCACACCCCGTTGTTGCAAGAATGACCCAAAGGGATTGGTACCCCAGCACATGGGGCAGGTATCCTCATGTTGGCCATATGCTCATGACAGTTTTGAAGATCATATATTCACCGAGGGCACCCAAGATTGGGAGGAAGTGCTATGTATAAGGGATAACCCTAGTATGACCAAGTTTAAAGCAATGACCATGGATGAACAAGTTGAGACGATAGAGCACATAGCTTAAGAATCCATCAGGGTAAGAGAAGAAACCAGAGAAGAGGAACTGGAAGAAGCATGGAAAATGGGTACATTGTTACTAGAAGAAGTCAAGAGAGCTATGCAAATATTGAGGGAATATCCCCCACTTAACTCTTTGGTAAGACCCACGAGAATTACCCCTGTCGATAGAAACGGCCAAGAGTTATAAATGAATGTCTCAAAATAAGTTCCACTATAAAATACTATCGTTGTGACATCCCCAAGAATCTAATACAAATACTTCGTCAACCGATGAGGACCAGCAGAAAGTCGATTCACTAGGACACATAATAATATCCCCCTACTAGGGAGCTGAGCAAACCAAGCCATGGAACAGAACAAGCGTCAGCACCAATATTACGGTAGAAACCACTGACTAAGGAAGAAGGAGGTCGAATTCCCACCCTCGGAAGAGATAGAGAACCTATCATGGACCAACTCTATACGGCGGGAAGCCTAGGAAATATTTTGTCATGGGGGGGTCAACATATTCTTGAACAAGTAGACGAAGTCACTGTTATACATGATATTTCTTATGATAGGAAAAGGAAGGTCGTGATGAAAAGAACAGCCAGGAAAAGGAAGCTTATGCTCGATAGCACCATGTTCATAACAATGGAAGAGACATTATTCGACACAGAAAATACCAAGATGACTGAGCTAATTGGAGCAGGAATGTCCATAACCGATGCCACATTAGACATGAAAAAAAGGGATAAAAGGTAGGTATTTTCCATGAGGAAATACTTAGACCACCTGCAACAACAAGCTGAATATTACAAAAATTCAACCCATGCAGTGGTACTCTTGAAAAGTGAGTTCTGAGAGATGTATGCACAATTCAAAAGGGAGAGGGACCTCTTCATTGCCCGAATAGTTGATTTTCAAGAAGATACCCTTGTGGGGCTAGCAACCTTTTGGTAGGAGAAGGCACATCAAGCCCTGGAACGGATCGACTACATCAACAAAGTGTAGAAGGGACGAGATACAGAAGAACATGGCATCCGAGTGTTGATGGACAGTAGCATTGCCCAAATAAGAAAGGCAGTTGAACACTGGGTATACATGGTCTAGGAACCTCAACGAAAAATACAGGAGAGATGAGAAGACTGTAACAAAAGTTGGGAAAACATCAACCAAGAAATGAGAGGTATTGACTTGTCATAGTTTGGATCCCTGAAGGATTTCACTTATTTACATGATATAGTCAAGCGACATGTAGAGAAAGACCGGGTATACAAAATAGAGATTTCATAGGTTTCAAGCATAATATTGGGCCAATTGAAGAAGTTCATGGAGCCTCCGATTAAATATCTCGTACTATTACATCATGTGAGTGTCAAACTAATGAAGTACAAGGAACGGACAGTTGAGATAAAGGAGGTCCTCTCCACTCCAATGGATAAACACAAGTTCCCTTATGAAAATACATGTGAAGATCTCTTCTGCAAATGATCAGAATATGAGAGGAAAAATCCACTTCAGTAAAATGACAAAATGGTCTAAAGAAGACGAAAGAGAACAGATAGATAAAGTTCACCACGTGTTGTTTTCTCCAATTAACACAACATTAGTAAATATATTTAGTTTAGTTATTTTTATAAATAAGAGATTCGACCTTGTGTTAAAGGTCGATGGTTTTGGACAGAAGACTTTTTCTTGAATGTTGTAAGAGAATTATTTATGTGCAATTTATTTGGATTTAGAAGTTTTGTTTAGAACCAAAGACACTTCTTTCATCTGAAGCGTGAATGTGACTGGACCAAGGGGATTATCTTCGTCTTTGAATTCAATACTTGTTGTTGTATTGAGTAAGAGTTGTTGTGTCTGTTGTTTAAGTTATCGTATAATGTTGCGACAGTTATTTTAATCTAATTGATGAATAGAAATCAATTGTGTTGATATGTGATTCATAGTAGAGTATTGAAAATTACTTTTCTTGCACAATTTTCTATTACATACGTATTTTCTTTCTGTAACCGTCATCTTAGATGATGTTGAATGTCTACAAGTCAATGGTATTATTGATAGCTTGAAGTAGGTTTGATCCTCATCGTCTATATGCTGAGTTATAAAGGTTATCCCAAAACCCAGCTTTCTCCAATATATCGTAACTTCCCTCTGTCATTAGTTTAAACCCCACCTTTAATTCCCACAAATGTAAGAAAAGAACAAAAAGAGAACTGCATAGCCTGAGGAAAGTTTTCACAGAAAGACATACCTATCGGCCACGATTAAATCCTCTTAATAAATCTAGCCAGATCATAGATATTGAGAACCATACCACTCAGTGAACTCTTACGAGTCTAATTGGGCCTCTCGAGCGAATTTGGTTCATGTTGTTGAGTCAAAGAGATTTCAGACCCCTCAACAGGGTGATGTCACCTTATTCTAGGGTTTATTTTGTGTAAAATTGAATTTTAAGTGAATTTTTTAATATTATTTTGTTGCAAGGGTTGCAAGGGTTGTGGACCCCTTATCTTATGTTTTACCCTTGTTAATGTGGACAAACTATGTCACAGAATTTTTGTATAAATAAAGATCATGAGATCTCATTTTGAAACATATCTCTCCCATTTGGAGAGGCCTTGGACTGCAATTTTCACTATGTTTGGCTATTTGTATCTTGTGCTCTTGTGCATGGCTATCTTTCTCGTTTATTGGTTGGTGGAGGTATGTGCTAGACTTGGAAGGCTTTTCTCTTGCTACTGTGGTGGTATATCTTAGCATATTTTCCTTGAATTGGTAAGAAAATTTGCATTGTGCTATCATTCGTGTTTCAAGTCAAGGTTGATTGTTACTAGATATATGTGGGAATTATAAGGGAATACACCCCCACCTTATCCTCCATCATATTTTTTCTTAATTATTGTTGATTTAGCAAGGGTTTACTAAGAGAAGTATAAGTGCATACACCCTCTTAGTCTAAACCCTAGCAAAGGATACTTTCCTTGGGGAGTAAGAGGATTTACAACCCCAAGGAAGGTAGTATATCTAACTTGTTCTTTTCTAGACTCCATTAAACTAACCATTAAAGTCACTATTCATCACTTGTTTCATTGGAGAAATAAATTTTTGCCTTGGTAAACGTGAAATTTCATGATTTTGAAATTGTTCCTAGTGGAATCACATCTATGTTATAAATGATTTCTTGAGACACTAGGGAGTCTCATTTATCCAAGTATTTCTTGTTGTTGTTACAAATTTAACCTACATCCATTAGGGTTGCAGAAAACCCTAACCAAACTCTTCAATAACTCCTAATTTAACTGTTGAAAATTGCGTAAAATATGCCAACATAATCTACTAAGTACAACGCATCTTTTGGCAAGCTTTGAGAAAGTTTTAGTGGTTAAATATCTTGTTGTAATAATAAGTTTTTTACAGCCATAAGGATGATAAATATCACTGTAGTAAATTTTTTGTAACAGCCTTACTTTTATGCTAAAGTATTTCTCTTTCATTCTTGAGTTGAACTAGTCTTTACTAGCTTGTCTCTTGCTTATTCAACTAGACTTTTAGCACTTATTTTGCAACCATTATTATCTTTTATATGTTGATATATATCATGGATTGTTGTTGCAATTAGATACATAAATATTAACTTTGTTGTCCACCTAACATTACCATATGAAAGTGTGGATTTTCTTATGTCTCGAGCAGGTACAAATACCCTTTGCGGGCATTCAAAGACTTGGAAACCTTAGAACACCTGTAGAAAAGTCATCAAAGCCAATTTCATATTCCATCATTGAACTTTAGGGGGGTAATTTTCTTCCTTCCTTTCCATCCATATCAATCCCCCTAGGGTCACCAGGATTCCCCCTTGAGGTGACTACCTCACCTCTAAAGCGACGGGAACACCTGCCTAAGGTGATAGTGGGTAGGTGCTCTCTAAGTTTTCGTCAATTGGTGGTTGGGTCAGAATTTTCCCAACCTACAACTTGTGCGATAAAATGTTGGCGTCGTTTTCAGGGAGGATTTTGAATCATCTCCATGCCCTAACAACACTTTGGCAAGATTCCCTCCCAAATCCTCTATCCCTTAGCTTGCCTGGTGACTCCATTCAAGAACATTCCCTTTTCCACCCTTGATAAGTTTCCCTTGAATCTTGTCTGACGACTCCACTTTCCACGAACCCACCTTTCCCTTTTTTCCCCCCTTTCCCTCCTTTGGTGAGACTTGATCTCACCTAGCAACTCCATTGAGGTGTATTTTCAGTCAATTGAATTATGGCACCATGGGATGAACCCTCATCCAGAACTTATTATGACTCGAAGATGGAAATTTTATAGATGGAAAAGGAAAAAGTTGTTAATAAAGTTGCTAAGAAAATGATGAATCACATAAGAGAGTTATTTCCTGCCCTTGATGATGAAGAAGTGCTCAAAGAACAAACATATGAAGAAAGTTATCAAGAAAATCTCAATGAATTTTCTCATGTTGAAGATCTGGATGATACATTTGACAAAGATGAAGCACTCATGTATGCCCTTCCACTTGATGAAGACGTTAATGCCTTTACTCCTCCTGCACAAAAAGGCAAGGGGATGGCCACTTTTTTTGATGGTCTTGTGAGAGAACCTTTACATATGGTTGATGAGCATATAGATACTTTCATACATACAAGCACATGTATCTGGGACTTTGGTTGTCTAATTTTCAATAGAGACCCCATTTACGACATTGAATGTGGCCCTCAAGAAAAGAGGTTTGAGTTGTCATCTTCAGAGAACTATTTTTCATGTGTATATGATTCATATGTTTTGGATCTTGATGATGACATGATTATATATTTATTCTAGGACTCTCGACCACTTTTGTCTTCAATTTTGGAGGAATACCAGGACATGGCCACCTCAGAGCGATCGGAGGCTCATTCTACAAAGAGGAAGTAATTTCATATTGAATATTTCTATAGGGATTCGAAGATAAAGAGGGCGCATGCATTTTTCTCTTCCTAGACCTAATCATGTCCCTTACCTCATTTCCTCCTCTCAAGGAAATCATGAGGTCTTCTTGGGATCTCTCATATATTCTCGGCCTTCAAGAAGTAGTGATCATACTAATGGGGATGAAGATGAGTCTTCCTCTACATAGGGTGGCCCTCATATATATATTGATCATTCTTGTGGATACACTTTCATGAAGGATGATCAGGATGATGGTTTCTCTTTCCAGCAGGATTTCCTCCCTCCCACCCATCTCCATGAGTTTTATTTCATGATCGATTATATGTGTATTTATACTCATAATTATTATGTGCTTGATTTATCTTTGTTGTATTACCTGATCAAGAACAGGGGGAGGTACTTTGATTGGATGATCAATTGGTTGCACTGATTGTATGAATTCACCTGACATCATCTATTGCATGATATTTAGAGACCCAAGGCTCCCAGGTAAGTAGGTAAGTCATTTTGATTTCTTGCATTTGCATCTTGATTTCTCATATTAGTTGTTATCAGACAAATCGTTAAGTGCAGACACAAACTGATATCCCTAACTTAAACAAGAAATTAGAACAAAACAAGACAGAATATAAAACTTTCCCTAAGTTTTAAATATCAAGCATACTAACTAACAAGAGATAAATGGCATACCTTTTAAATGGTGTTTTTCCTCACTAGTGTCATCCTCGCTCTGTTACAAGGCTTATGGGATGTTGAACCTATAAAAATACATAATCCAATGAAGTGAAAGCAACGATGTATACTCAACAAAACCTATGTATGTGATCAACGAGTCATACAATAAAATAAGACCAGTTTTATGGGAAATAAATATATCATTGTATTAAATATATGAAAAGGAGAATACAACCAATGCCTTGATGTTGTAGGGTCTCTTCCAATAGTTCCTTGCTTCCCACACACTTCTATTCCATGAATTTTGAGACTGTAGATTTGAAATTCACTCATAATCTCAACTTGGAAAAATGAAACTCAAAGCCAGCATACAAGTTCCAAAAACTCCAAGCTACAAAACTCAAGAACTAGTCATTCAAAAAATATCTAACCATTTCAAACCTAGCTTTCCCATGAGAAATATTCTCCTTTTATAAGCTAAAAAGGACATGGTGAGGATTTTATGATGATCCCAATAGAATAGGGATGTGACTCAGATCTAAACCGATCGAAGGCCACCACACCCTCGAAGCTTCCATTCTAGAAATGTCGAGAAGATGCTCTTTTTATTTGTAAACATTATTGTCACACCCTTAAAATTGAGCAAACTGTGACAACATTGCAGACCACTGTGGTGAAACCTGCGACGATCCTAAATCATCGCACCCTTAACACTGAGCAAGGTGTGATGACACCTTTTTATAAGGTTTTTACAAAGGAAAATATAATTTTCATCTTTCTCAGAAAATGTATCTTCATTCTTCTTAAGGAATTAAGGCCATTAATATTTCTAAAGACAAAGAATAGGTGTACATCATTAACGGTCATAGGGGTGATGAAAATAATGTGTAACAGTAATCCCCCCAAAGTATGAAGTTAGAACAGAGTGATAGTTGAAACACTTTGTCGAGTGTGTGTAGGGAACAATGAACACGTCGGTTGAAAACCTACCAACAAACAAGGAAATATAGTACAATAATATATCATCACTAAGGTAGTCATTCCCATACTCATAATACAAATGACTCAAAGCATAAATGTCGACATGCAAATATCCATGTCAAGTAACACAGGTCATGGCCACCAAACATACATTGTAAATCCATGCCATTATGACTCAAATCTGAACATAGCCACCAAAAATACACTTTGGATGTATGTGTTAAAGACTCAAATTTGAAAATAGCCATGAGACATACATTGTGGATCTATGCAACAGTAAAATATGAATATACTCCAACACAACCTGAATCTATCAGAAAAAATCCATGGTTTTGATCTCCATCACTCTGTAGTATGAATCTAACCATGCGAATATATGTGTTGAAGTCGAACATGGTAGAAACCACTTGATTACCAGTCCTTAGTGAATATCATTAACAAGTGTGAGAGAAATTACCATTAATATCAATGACTTCCAAGGTACACTAGTACAATCCAACGAGTGTGAATTTATGAGCTGAAGTCGAACACTCAGTGGAATCTCTCGATCAGGGGTCAATAATGAAAACCCATTGTCAAAAGTGAAGAAACCTGCCATTGAGGCATGCAAGTTCTAAGGTACCAATTATTTTCTAAATCTAATTCATGGATAATTAGTTGAATTTGACAGGAAAAGAGTCATCACAGGAGGGCCTTAATGTATCCCCCATTAATGACACGAAACAGGTAACATGATTTGAAGTAGATCATAGTAACAAGTGATTCAAGAATGACTTAGAGATAGTCAATGCAATAGAAGGCTTAAAGACTGCAAAAATGGTCAACGCAATAGAAGACTTTCTGAGTTGAACTTCTCTTTGAACATATTGACGACACAAATATTGTATTGGAAACATTGACTCAACAACAGGGATCACAGACCAAATTGTAATCTTATAAATGAGTATGATCAAGAGACAAGCAGATTTTCCAACCTAGACACAAAGCGAGTGAAAGGGTGTCATGTTCAAAAGCAACTCTTTCATAGAATACAGGTTTAGATAGATTTATTTTTCAATTTTCCCCCACCATTTATGGCGAGTACCTCTTTATTTTTACACAAGCTTGAGGAGGATAACATATGCTTGAACTGTAAGCTCATTCTTCGAATGAGTCCCTTGGAGTATGCTTAATGAACCCTATCAAAGAGTGATTCGGTCCCATATGGGCCTTTCGATGTTTGTTTTATGAGTCCAAAGAAAGTAAACTCAGTGGTATTTTCATATTTATGGAGTTTGAAAAGAACTTAAAGAGGACTCCATAAATCCTTTGAATCATGTTTGATTAGAGTGTTCATTTTTCGTAAAGTAATCTGATGAGACCGAAAAAGAGATAAACTACAACTCGACAGACATTTTCTTCAAATACTTTAACGAGCGTGAAAAGAACAAGATCGCTCGACAATATTTTCATGTTTAGAGAGTCTGAAAAGAGCTTAAAGGGAAATCCATGGGGTTCATTTTTTGTATAACCTTTATGAGTCTGAAAAAGTGATAAAATTTTACTCAGTTACATTCTCATTGATTTACGAGCACGAGAAAGAACAAAGACTAAGCTCGGGGTTGTTTTCAGTTTTACGCAAGCTTAAAACAAAAAAAAACTATGCTTGGGATAGATTTTATTTTTACACAAGATTAAAAACTAAACAAAACTATGCTTGGACCTAGTTTCATTTTTACACAAGCTTGAACCAGAGGAAACTATGCTTGACCCCAGCTTAAAAAGCTAGTGGCTTAACTCCAACATGAAGTCCAGAGGCTGAGGCTGTAATCAAATTTCCCCTAAGCTTTGTTTCATCCAACTGTAAAGGCGAATGAAATGAAGCTCCAAATACTAGACAAAGGACTTGACTCAAACAGAGAGGGGGGGAAATCTATTTCATTTTTTAATGAGCTTGCCATAGAGAATAAAAACTATGCTCGAGAATCCAGGGTCAATCCCCAGACCTCTATTTCATTTTTAAAAAAGTTTGACATAGGAGAAGAACTATGCTCGTAACAACTGTTTCAATTTTTAACAAGGTTGTCACAAAGACGCAAAAACTATCCTCGTTGCTGATTTCATTTTTTAACAAGCTTGAAATCAGAAAACCATGCTCAAATATGGTTTAATTTTTTAATGAGCTTGAAATCAGAAAACCATGCTCAAAGCTATTTTCATTTTTTAATGAGCTTGAAATCAGAAAACCATGCTCAAACTCCTATTCTTGATCATGGCTTTGAAGAGGACAATGATCTAGAGGGACACCATGTCAAGAGACAAAACTCGGTCATAGCTTCCAAGAGATCTTCACTTGATGGAAGAAACACACTCTAGAAAGAACACATGTTGAGGTCCACAATAAGGTAAGGATATCGGGATCTAAACTCCATATCGAAGAGATCACCATGTCAACTACCGAATCCAAGTCATAAGAGACTGAGCTTACAGTGAGAGACTCATCGTCATTGGTAGTTGAAGGTATGGGAGACAACGCCACATAATTGACCTCTGGAGGGGGCGATATCACCTACATATAAGAACCATTCAGGGAGGTCATTGGGTTGGTAATCAAGTCAAGACCAATGAATGAAAGTTGATTGAGATTCACAATTCTGTTGAAAAGTCAAGAAACATGTGTCTAATTTACTTTTCCCTTAAATAAATTGGACAATAAATATTAATCTATTATCTCATAATTACTTGAAATAATTAACTGAAATGGAAAATCAGTTAACTATGGGAAATTCGAGTTCAAAGGTTGGCTGGTAAGACATGGAGGTGACTTGAAGTTGTAACAGAGTTATAAGTGTAGCTATGAGAGTTGTGAANNNNACACTAGTGAGAGTTCAGTGAATTAATTATTAATTAATTCACAATCAGTGAACTCACATGCAACTGAAGATCCGCCATGGTTAACTACATGCATGTCAAATCCAGTGGAGACCCATTTGAGATAACAGGTGAAAGGGATAGTTTGGCTATCAGTTGTGATTTGAGTGAAGTGCACTCATACAATCACACATGCAGTGGATATGCTCATGAGCATGTGCAAACTAGGAAATTCGAATTCATTGTGAGAATTCTAATTGCAGGGATTGTGCAGAGGAGGCAGGTTGTCTGGACACAGAAATTGGCACATGTATTTGTTGAGTTTTGTATGACAGTGCGAGACGATTGTATTGTATTGAGATCTCTTGGATTAAAGTTTTGTATGAGATTGTTTCATGATCCATGATATACATAATATATGATAGTGGGGTTTTTAGCTTTACGTTTTCCCAGAAAAACTTATGTGTTATGTGTTCTTGACATTTCACTTTGTGATCGTGGTTTAATTTCCACAAGATTATTAGTAGAAGCGATTATGTATTTAACAGTGGCATATAATTGTTAGATCAGGAGAATTGCAGGAAATACCTATTTTGTATTGAAATTTATTCATGGTATCATAGCCACGGAGCCACATAAATGAGGTGCGAAAATAATAGTATTTTTGCAGGTCCCGTCTCTAGCAGGGTGCGAACCTTACTACTGAAAACTACGCACATTTCTAGGAGAATAAATTCTCGCACCCTACTCAAAGGAGAGGTGCAAACTTCATTAAGATTCTCGTAGGCTGCTTGAAGGAGAGGTGAAAACTTCCCTCACCCCACAGTGCATTATAGTGCAAACTCTCTCAAACAGTTCGCAGGCTAGACACAGGTGAGGTGCAAACTCTCTCAAATAGTTCGCAGGCTATACACTAGTAGGGTGCGAACTTCCCTCAAGCTGCTCTCAGGTGGGGTGCGAACCTACCAGGGAAAGAGGGATTGCAGCGGTTGAGTTTGTGTTTGGATAAAATTCGAATTTGCAGGAATTTCTTGGTGCTACAGTTGATTCAAGATCGAAATGTTTTTCAATGGCTTGAGGTTGGAGTATGCACTCAAGGGCAGCTCGAACTACATTTCTTGGAAGGACAAGATGGAAGTAGTACTCGAAGACAATGGCTTGAAGGAATACATTGACAAAGATGTTCCTAAGCCGGATGCGACAGACACTGCAAATCTTAATGCATGGAAAAAAAAAGTGGCAAAGGCGAGGAGGATTCTATTGGAATGAGTACGAGACCACATTGTCTCAAGTCTCCATGGGAAAACCACACCACATGCAATGTGGAAGGTTTTGACGGATCTGTTCCAAAATAGCAGCGACCATAGGAAATTAGTGCTCA